>KK117937.1:20536-48518 GCA_000611955.2 Stegodyphus mimosarum | reverse complement strand
ATACGCACGTGTGTAGCTTAAAAGTGCAGATGAAATAAATGTTGTTAAGTTTGAAATCTAATGCATCTGATTTGATCCTCATAATTATTTATCGTCGATTCCTAAGAATAGTGACCCGCCTTGCAGGAATCAAACATTATTGTTTTAAACTAATATTTGCACGGAGAATACTTTTTTACGTATTACTTGGGACTTAGCCACATGACTGAAAATGACGGAAGGAACAGCAGTAATCGGAGCAGGTAAAATACCTGTGTACAACTTCGCCGATCCTGCACTATGGTTCACCCATTTCAACTGGGAACACCAAAAGCGATATCGGAGTCTCGCAGGAAATACAATTATATTGTTTCGCACCTGCCCGCCGAAGCCGCATCAATCGTGAGAGATGTGATCAAGGCCCCCAACTCCAAGGATCTTTACTTTCACATAAAAGCTGAGGTAAACAAGCGGTGCGAAGATTGTTATGCTAATGCATCAAACTCCACCGAAGAGCGTTTACTCGCGGAAATAAAAAAGTTGCATGTACGAATCGATAATCTCTCGCGTAATCGTAGCTGCACTCACAGTCAGAGTAAATGTCACGGCCAAAGAGATCGAAGCCCATCTCAAAATAAAAAAAAGATACCTAAATTTGGCGAAAGAGCTAAAAAATGCAGCCCACCCTGTAAATTTCCAAATGACCCTTTCAGCAGTAAACACTACACCAATTTCAGTCTACACTAGCCAGAATCTCTCTTTAGACCTTAAGACGCATTTTCAAATGGACCTTTCTTGTCGGCCTTGTTTCAAGCCCTATTATTGGTGCAGATTTTTTATATAATTTCAGCTTAATATCTAACCTTCACACAAAATGATTAATCACGCTAACACTAACTTTGGCTCTAAATGCAGTGTATGAGTAAGTGCAATACATTCGATAAAGACAGTATCTGGAGACAGAATGTACCATAAATTATTAATTTCCGGAAATCACAAAACCGCTCCGTGCTGACTAAGAAATTAAGCACACAGTAGTACATCATATCCAAACCACAGGACCTCCCGTCACTGCTAAAGCACGACGTCTTGCCCCAGAGCACCTACGAATCGGCAAAGAAGATTCCCGAAATTGGATAGAATTAGGTCACATTAGTCCCTCAAAAAGTAACTACGCTTCATCTTTGCATATTGTCCCTAAAAAAGACAGCACGGAATGGCGTCTTGTAGGAGATTACAGAGCCCTTAATGCACAAACGATAAAAGATAATTATAACATCCCTAATATTTTAGATTTCACTTCTGGACTCCATGGCTGCGAAATTTTCTCACACATTGATTTAATTAAGGCTTATCATCAAATTCGTATACACCCTGATGACATTCACAAAAGTGCTACAATTACCCCCTTTGGATTATTTGAAAGCTGTCGCATGCAATTTGACCTGTTTAATGCTGCAGGCACATTCCAAAGATTTATCGATGAAGTTACTCGAGATTTAAAATTTGTTTATGCACTTTAGACGATATATTGGTAGCATCTAAATCTGAGGAAGAGCATATCTCGCATCTAAGAATTCTTTTTAGATAGACTGCAAAATTGTGGCCTTACCCTTAAACCTTCAAACTGTGTTTTTGGTGTTTCCTCAATAAATTTCTTAGGTGTCAAAGTATCCGAAGAAGGAACAGAACCACTGAAAGATAGAATAGACTTTATTTTGAACTTTCATAAACCTAATGCCATAACTCAATTAAGACGCTTCTTAGGTCTATTTAATTTCTATCAACGTTTTGTTCCTAGAGCAGCAGACATATTAGCGCCATTAAATAAATTTTTGGAGGGTATCAAAAATTATAAAAAGAGCAGAATACCTAAACAAAATGACTCAAAAGAAACACTTCAATGGTCTGAGGTTGGCGAACAGGCATTTACAGATGCCATAAATGCACTAACTACCGAACTCTCCTTTGTCACCCAATTTCAAGAGCCCAACTTAGTGTTTGGGTTGATACTAGTGACTTTGGAGTTGGTGGTTCCTTGATGCAACTCAACTCAACCAACTGGGAACCGATTGCCTTCTTCTCTAAAACCAACAGTCAACAAAAATTCTCCACCTGTGATCGAGAACTATTGGCCATTTACACTGCTGTGAAGAGATTCTGGCAAATGCACGAAGGTCGAGACTTTATCATTTTTACTGATCAAAAGCCTCTTATGTACGCCTTCAAGCAAAATCCAGAAAGGTGCAGCCCGCGCCATTGGCGTCAACTTGATTTCATTTCTCAGTTTAGCACAGACATTCGTCATATCAGTGGTGTAAATAATACAGTTGCAGATGCGTTATCCAGAATCGAGAAAAACAAGATCTCAAATTCCTCATTTCTTAAAAAGCTGATAATTTACAGAATCTGCAAAACACGAATCATTCACTGGACATAAAGTCTATGCCCAGCCCAGTGTCAACAAAGAACTCATATGTGATGTATCAACTGGAATTCCAAGACATTTTGTTCCAGCATCTATAGTGTTCGACCATTTTCACAACCTCTCGCATCCAAGAATAACACGATCCTGCAAGTTAATTTCTGCTTGCTATGTATGGCCCAATATGAAAAAGAATATTAAAGATTGAGTAAAAAGTTGTGATGCATGCCAGGGATCCAAAGTTCACAGGCATACAAAAAAAACTCTGGGTACATTTGCTACACCAGATGCAAGGTTTTCCCTTCTGCATGTGGGTTTAATAGGACCCTTGCCTCCTTCTGAGGACAAAATGTACTGCCTCACCATCATCGGCAGGTTTACCAGATGGCCAAAAGTGATACCCATCGCTGATATGACAGCAGCAACAATAGCCAGAGCTTTGTTCGAAGGATGGATATCCCGCTTCAAATGCCCTTCTACCATAACCACAGATCAAGGTCACCAGTTTTGAGTCCTCTCTGTTCAGTGAGCTCACACAAATTATGGGAACAACAAGAATTCGCACTACAGCCTTTCATCCCCAAGCAAATAGTTTGGTGCAACGTCTTCACAGTCTTGAAAAATTCTTTAAAAGCCCATGAAAACCCAAGATGGACTGAATCATTACCTACAGTTCTTGGCATTCGAGCTGCTGTTAAAACTGACATACAAGCATCAGGTGCTGATCTTGTTTATGGAACTTCACTAAGACTTTCAGCAGATTTATTTCTCGAAGTGTCCAAAATGCAACTCCATCATATGAGCGGAAACTCCAGGCACAAATGCAACGGTTAAAGCCATTTCCCAACAAAAATCACCAAACAAAAACCTTCGTGCACCCAGAATTGGAAAAAATGTACACATGTTTTCTTTCGTGTGGAAAAATTAACACCACCCCTCACTCGAACGTGTACAAGTCCCCACAAAGTCTCGAGTCGAAGTGAAAAAGTAATAAAAATATCCATAAATGGCAAGCAGTGTTTCCATAGGTAGAGTGAAACCTGCATCCATATATAATTATGAAATGCAACAAATTTCTCATGAGCATGAATCTCATGAGGAAGTCCCAGAAAATACTGATGAAAACTCTGTCAGCCATTCCAAAACTACAAAATCTGGATGAGTTGTGAAATTTTGCAAGAGGCTCATCACAAAAATTGGTTAACTGGATATAAACTATGTAACATATGTAATATTTACAGACTGTTGTGCGTCCATACTACCTTCGCAAGTGATGCTATACCAGAGGTATAAAATGCATACGCATATTAAAAATGCGTGCACATGTTATGTGACATATAAGATAAAAACAGTACAATAGTTCAATACAGAAATGCGGATGTAATACATAGAGCAAAACTCAGTAATGGAATATACAGTCATGCGTATAAGACAGTCAACTGCTAAATAACTCGCAAATTACTACTTGGTGCGACTACTATATGAGAAGAGATTGCAATGTTACAGTTAAAAAATTAATACAACATGTATATATTTATGTAGTGTTACTATTAAAGCATGAAACGATGTACAGAGCAGGAGTAATTACATCTCGAGGGGAAAATATAAAAACAAATATAACATATGCAGATTGTTATGCGACCAGACGACATTCGTAATAGTGATGTTATATCAGAGGTACGGATATATGTTCGACAATTTGTATGATCTATATGACATATAAAGAGTATGAGCTAGATGATACAATACAGTTAACATATAAAGTGCAGGTACAATATTACGTACAGGCTCATTATAGCAGCTCTGTTCATGTGAACTATAACATAAAATATAATAACTACATATCTGGATTAACAAGTTACTGATATTATGGAGTAAATACATTCAAGGGTAGAGTGTACATAATGACATTCAAAATACTATACACAAGTTATATAACACAATATAAGTACCATACGATATACGAGTGAGAAGATTATTGAAAGATTAATTATTACATTTCAATAGTGTAAACAATAGTGTTATAATAATAGTGTAATAAACAGCACATTTCAGTAGTAGGTGTTGCAATACAATATGCGGTATGGGTAGACAAAGTGCTAGAATCATTACAGAACAAACTATTGTCATTTCAATGGATATACATTTGGAAAGAAAGATAAGAAATTCGTGACAATACAATAATGATCCTATGAGAATAAAGATCAGATAAAGTGCTATGTACAATATATGCACTGGGTGTTGCATAAACAGCATAAACGAATATTGTTGCAGTAGTAGAGTATTGGTATTTTACATAATATGATAAATGTTAAAGATAAATTGATGCATAATGATATATACATATCTTGCATATAAAGCCATATATAGTGATATCTTTAATACAATACAGGTGTGTAATACTCAGACACTATAAGATGTCATAGATATAATACAACAAAATTCTGTGGTTAGGTTAACGTAAAACGATGTAAGTATGTTTACTTGCGTAAGGTATACGAGGCAATTGTGTCCTCGAAAAGATTTAAAATTTTCTTAATGCTGTACATGATTGCTATGCACAATACAGGGTGCAAATTCAAATAATGTAATGTGTGGAAATACATATCTGACTTAAATGCTGTATGCAAACATACTAAATTAGCATTAGATAGACACAAAATTTAATTCACAAATGAAGTACTGGATGAGTAGATAATTATATCATAGGTGTGTTTCACACTTTGCATAATTTTTAAAAATATACAGAAAGAATACTTGGCTGTAGAGCTTAAGAGCTGCACAAACAGAGTAGCAGACGAAGAATCACACTGCCAAAGTTAACACTATATGAGATGGATAGTATCCAATACATTCTAAGATGCATGTAAGTAGCTATACATTAATTGAGTACATTATTACCCCATAGGTGTGCTTAATCACTTCTGCATGACCTTAAAATGTATAAGATAGTTATTACGTTTGAATGCTCATAAATATGTACCAATATTGCGATACTTTTACATTACATATATGTAGTGCCGATCATTTGGAGCCTTGATGAAATCCAGATGCCGTGACGTCATTTTCTTTACCACTACGAGCTGCGTAGGCGCCAAGCGAAAATGAGGGGAATTACCTTTTTCTTTGGAGATGGTAGACGAATGGACGTGTTAGCAGAGACGCTGCTTCTGTTTAAAACTTTGACGAATCACTTTTTAATTCTCGTAAATGTTAAATATATGTAATAATCGTTTGTCTAATTAAAATGTCTTTCGTTAGCTAATTTGTTCATCGTTTTATCCCCACAAAATTTTCTCAGAAGTGGGATTTAGCACTCGAAGGAACTGTAATTTTAGCTGATTTCCTGAATTACTACCGGTTTTGAAGATTTACTGTTGCTGTGCTGGACTATTTTACGATGTATAATGAGCGGTGTTCCGAACAGAAACCTCGTCAAACTCATAGGAATGTATGCCGATTTACCTGAACCGAAACTGCGTAGTAGTGATTAAATAGTGTGCAGCTCTATTAAAAACTGTGGAATAATTTTTAATAATACTCGATGTCAAGTGTCAAGACTTGAATTGTGGCCAAAAATACATCGGACATAATCTGTTTGTACTCACACCATTTGTCATCTATTGGATGGTATGGAAGCACTTTGTTTTGTCTCTGCTTCTGGAACATCGTGGATTACCATTATATGAAGTGAGTGATTTTCTCAATTTTATTAATTATGTTTCTAATTGATGTGCCGGGAATGGAAGATGTCCTGAAAAAGGAAAAAACATGTAATATAAAATTATTACACAAAATAATATTTAACGATGTAGGCGACAGAAATAATCGAAAAAGATTAAGACAATTTAGTGGTTTCTCTTTAGCAGAGAATAGTAAAGAATTTAATAAAAAACTAGAAAACGTCAAACAAGATTTTCAGGCTTATGAATTAATTTCCATTGCCAATGTTTTATGCATTGATAGCTCTGGCACACAAGATGACTTAGCAACCCGAATTGTTTCTTATCTGAATAATTTAGAATTGCTTAAAAATAACGTAATTTTAGAAGAAAGTGAAAATGAAAGTGACTTAGAGGGTGAGGACGGTGGGGATAAAAATGAAATAAATGATAATGTTCAAGATGAAACGAAACTAAGAAACAATTCTGGTGCCACAGTGAGACAACTTCCTTCCCAATGTGCTAATGATAATACTCTTAGTACAATTGAAAACAAGTCGAATGTATTTCATAATTGTAATATAAATGTTACTATTGAAGACATCAAATCTTTTGTTGCTCAATTCGATGGCCAAAGCCACGAAAATGTCAGTAGTTGGGTCGAAAGTTTTGAAGATGCAGCTTCTGTTCTTCAATTAAATGATTTGCAGAAATTGATTTTTGCTAAACGTCTGATGACAGGCAAAGCAAAATTATTTGTTCTTAGTGAACCAAAGTTGAACTCATGGCAGTTATTTAAGAATGCTATTCTTGATGAATTCAGTTCCAGCTGCAATTCGGCCGAACTGCATGAGTTATTATCAAAACAAAAAATGAAGAGCAATGAAACGTTTGATGAGTTTTTTTTAAATATGAAGAGAATTGCTAAAAATGGTCAAATTGAAGATGTTGCTTTAATACGATATGTTATAGATGGTATACCAGGCTCCGCGTTTAAAAAATCTTGCTTGTATGGGTCACAAACATTAACTGATTTTAAGAATAAATTGAAGCTTTATCAACAGATATGTGATGATGAGGAAAAGTTGCGAACGTCAAAAACAAAATTTGAAAGTAAACAAAAAAATGAATCTAGAAATAAATATGACTCAAAAAATTCTGCTAACCAAACAAAGCGTAACGTAACCGATAGTCGAGGAACAATTCCTGAGATTAAACGTAATACAACCTGTTTCAACTGCGGTGAAAGCGGTCATATTTCTAAACAATGTGTTCATAAAGATAAGGGCGTCAAGTGTTTTAAATGTAAAGAATTTGGGCACCGAAGTTTCGAATGCTCAAATACGAACTCGAAACCAGAAGTAGCAAACGTGAATATTGAAGTAGTCTCGAAGTTGACTAAAGAAGTAAAAATTAATGATGTATATGTAACAGCGTTAATAGACACAGGAAGTCAAACTACTTTGTTACGTAGATCTATTTTTGATAAGCTGAATATCGAAGGGCTAGTGCCCGTAAGCTCAACGCTGAGTGGGTTCGGTAAATGTCAAGTAAAACCTCTAGGCTTCTTTAAAGGTAATATTAAAATTAATGATTTCCAGTGTACTGCAGATATTTATGTTGTAGACAACAATGTGATGACACATGAGGCCATTTTAGGCTTAAACGTAATATTGAAAGGTGAAATACTAATAAACGAAAATGGGGTTACCATAAAAAATAAGTCACAGGATGTGGAGGAAGTAAATATTGTGTCTGTTTTACCTGTTGACCTAGCCAGTAACGAAAACGAAATAAACATTGCACCTAGTGTTCCAAACTGCTTTAAAAAGACTGTTCAACAGTTAGTTTCGAACTATATGCCACGTAAGACCAAATCTACGGACATACAATTAAAAATTTGTGTTAAAAATAACGAACCAGTATCGCACCAACCGCGTAGATTACCGTTTTCGGAAAAGAAAATTGTTGAAACCCAAATATCTGAAAGGCTAAAGTCAGGAAGTATAGAACAAAGTTCTTCGGAATATTCCAGCCCATTGGTCATAGTTAAAAAAAAAAGACGGGACACCAAGAGTTTGCGTTGATTATCGTCGTTTAAACAAAGTTGTCGTAAAGGATAGATTTCCTCTTCCCCTGATTGAGGATATCCTAGACCGCCTTCAAGAAGCACGTGTTTTCAGCACTATTGATCTCAAAAATGGCTTTTTTCACGTGGACGTCGAAAAGGAAAGTCGGAAGTACACATCATTTGTTACGCATGAAGGGCAGTACCAGTTTTTGAAAGTGCCGTTTGGACTCTGTAACTCACCAGCTGTATTCCAGAGATTCATAAATACCATTTTTCGACCGTTAGTTAACGATGGAATCGTTTTGCCGTACATGGACGATATCATCATTTTGTCCGCTTCATACGAAGAAGGAATCGAGAGGCTGAGTCAAGTTTTAAATCTAGCAAGGGAATACGGGTTGGAAATAAATTTTAAAAAATCCCAGTTCTTAAAGAAACGAATTGACTTTTTAGGCCATGTCATAGAAGAGGGTAAAATTTTCCCATCCACCTTGAAGACGCAAGCCGTTATGAATTTCCCGAAACCATCTAATTTAAAACAGATTCAGAGTTTTCTTGGATTGACAGGGTATTTCAGAAAATTTATTCCTAAGTACTCTATAATTGCCAAGCCACTTAGCGACCTGCTAAAAAAGGGTAATAAGTTCGAAATCGGTGAAGAACAAAGGATTGCATTCAATCGTTTGAAATCAGCGCTAGCTGAGAAGCCTGTACTTGCAATTTATAACCCTCATTATGAAACTGAACTACACACAGATGCCAGCATAGAAGGATACGGGGCGATTCTAATGCAGAAACCCCCAAATGACAGCAGTTTTCACCCCACTTATTTTATGAGCAGGAAAACATCTGATGCAGAGAAAAAATATTCAAGTTACGAGTTGGAGGTCCTCGCGATCGTAGAAGCACTGAAAAAGTTCCGTGTTTACCTTTTGGGAATTTCATTTAAGATAGTGACGGACTGTTCAGCATTTCAAAGGACGATGGAGAAAAGAGATTTAGCGACGCGTGTTGCTCGTTGGGCTTTGTTGTTACAGGAATTCGATTATGTTATAGAACATCGTAAAGGTGTTAGAATGCCACATGTAGATGCTCTAAGTAGAGCTCCTCTAAACGTTTTATGTGTTTCTGTTGAGAATATCCTACCTAAATTAAAACTTGCCCAAGAAAATGACACTGAAGTAAAAGCCATTAAAGAATTATTGAAAACCTCAAGTTATGAAAATTACTGTAATAGAAATGGCATACTATACAAGTTTATTGACGGCAAAGAATTAATAGTTGTACCGGAAAGTATGCAGACTGAAATTATAAAAGATGCTCACGAGAAAGGGCACACCGGTATCAAGCATACAGAGAAACACCTGAATGAATATTATTTCATTCCCAAACTTCGGCAGAAGATAGAAAACGTTATCGCCAGTTGCGTTCATTGTATCTTAATAAATCGCAAAACAGGGAAAAAAGAAGGATTTTTACATCCGCGATTCAAGGAGGACATTCCTTTGCATACCTATCACATAGATCACTTGGGTCCTCTGGAAAGTACCCATAAAAACTACAAGCACATATTAGTAGTGGTCGACGCGTTTACCAAATTTACTTGGATTTATCCAACAAAATCTACGACCTCAGCCGAGGTGATAGCGAAGTTAGAGAATCAGAAGGCCATTTTTGGAAGCCCTTGTCAGATCATTTCTGATAGAGGAACAGCTTTCACTTCCAGTGAGTTTTCTGACTACTGTGCTAAAGAAGATATTAAACATCATCTAATCACTACAGGCCTCCCGAGAGCAAATGGACAAGTCGAACGGATCAACCAAGTCATTATATCAGTCTTAGCAAAATTGTCCTTAAATAAACCAACTGAATGGTATAAACATACACATGAAGTTCAGAGAACGCTTAACTCAACATATCAAAGAAGCATTAACACCACTCCGTTCGAATTACTCTTCGGTACCAAAATGAACAGTAAGGGCACCGATCAGCTCAAAGAACTGATAGAAAGTGAGTTTCAATCTCAATTCGAGTCCCAAAGAGAAGAATTACGAAAGCAAGCCAAGAGACAAATTTTCCAAGTCCAACAGGAAAATAAAAAGACATATAATGCCAAAAGAAGACAAGCACAGCCGTACAAAGTTGGTGATTTAGTGGCAATCAAAAGGACTCAATTCGGACCACTCTTAAAATTAAGAGCAAAGTATTTCGGACCTTATAAGATCACGAAAGTTAAGGGTGGCAACACCTATGACGTAATAAAGGAAGGGTGCCATGAGGGACCCATGTACACGACCACATGTGCCGAATTCCTCAAGAAATGGACACCGCTTTAAAATTTTCGCAAACACTTATTTCTGTTATTGTATATCCTTGCTTGTTGCTTTTTTTTTGTTGTTTTGTTGTATTTTGCAGTGTCCTGGAGGGCCAGTCCACCCTCGGATGGCCGAGAATGTAGTGCCGATCATTTGGAGCCTTGATGAAATCCAGATGCCGTGACGTCATTTTCTCTACTACTACGAGCTGCGTAGGCGCCAAGCGAAAATGAGGGGAATTACCTTTTTCTTTGGAGATGGTAGACGAATGGACGTGTTAGCAGAGACGCTGCTTCTGTTTAAAACTTTGACGAATCACTTTTTAATTCTCGTAAATGTTAAATATATGTAATAATCGTTTGTCTAATTAAAATGTCTTTCGTTAGCTAATTTGTTCATTGTTTTATCCCCACATATATATTGGAATATTTTGATGGTTGATGCTTGAACTACATTTTGCATAATTTGATGCAGGATTAAAGTTTAGGCAGTACATGATTCGATGTATACATTCAAGAGTAGGTTGGTGCATATTGATAATTAAAACATTTCTGATATAGAGAAGAGGATGCAGTAATACCTTCAGAATATGGTTGGGATTCAGTTGTTCGCTTATGAAGTTAGGCATAAGTCCAAGCCTAATGTGGATAGTTTATACATTATATTTACAATTTGACGAATCAGATGCGGCTGTTTAATTAAAAATTTGCAAAATGCTTGACAATTAGCATCTGGGAGAGGAATATGTGAACTCCAGCAGTGAGTGGGCATGTTGCAGTGAGTGGGCTCAGTAGGATGTAGGAGCACCGCTGACAGCGATGCACGAAGCAACACATCTAGGCATAGAGTCAATAAGAGTGCGGATGGTGTCCTGAGGGATAGCTCTCCATTCCTTTTCAACCATTTGCCACAGTTAGTCTTCTGAACGAGGCAGGGGCAGAGTTTCCAAACGGCGTCCAGTCACATCCCACACATGTTCGATTGGTGACAGGTCAGGAGAGTACGGTTGCCAGGGAAACATCTGTATACCTTGCAGAGCATGTTGGCAGATGCGAGCACTGTGTGGTCGAGCGTTATCCGGCTGAAAAATTGAATGTAGGAGATTGCCACCGGCCGCAGTACATTATCAAAGTATCGTTGGGCTGTCATAGTGCCCTGAATACGAACTAGAGGTGACCTGGAATCGTAGGCAATAGCGCCCTAAACCATTATGCCATGTTGTCGCGCGGTGGAGCGTTCCACAGTTACTGCTGGATTAGATCTGTCTCCACGTCGACGCCATACACGCATGCGACTACTGTCACTGGATAAACAGACGCGAGACTCATCTGACAACACAACGTTTCGCCATTCTGTCATCCACATCGCTCCAGTCCGGCACCATTCTAAACGTTGGCGTCTATGCTGTGGGGTCAATGGCAGTCTTCTTAACAGAAGCCGTGAGTGTAGGCCACGTTCAACCAATCAACGGGAAATGGTTCTCATCGACACGGGAACATCCAGGGTGTCTTGCATGTGCTGCAGAATCGCGGTACAAATGACTTGCGGGACCGCCACAGCTTGTTGGCGGATGCGTCGATCCACACGTACGTGCTGACGTCACTCCACCCCTCCTTCTTCCCACATTTCCTTGTTCCAACTATGTTCGCTATAGCCGATGCATCGTGCTCGCATCCATGTGGGTCTCAGCTGCGATTTGACGTAAGGACCAACCCGCCCTTCTCAGTCCGATTGCCATACCCGTCGTAAAATCGTCTATTTGCTGGAAGTGCCTTTGTTGACGGCGGCCTGGCGTTCTCTCCTATTACACGTATCCTCCGGGACAAAAACCAACTTTCTTCGATAATTCGTCTGGCAGAAATAACGACAGGAATATTGCCCATTCTGCACGTTCCTTCCCTTATATCTTACCTCACGTGAGTCGGAGAGCTGCGCATTTTACATCATTCGCAGAACTCAGTGACGTGCGTCTACTCTAAAATTTGTATAAATTTCTGACCACTCCTTCTTGGTGTTGCATTTTCAATGTCGAGCAGTGTATATAAGATGAACATTTGTAAAACAAAAGATTAACTTTAATTTGCTATTGTCATTTAATTTTCCTTTTGTAATTTGTGATATCACACTTACTGCCCTAAAATAATAATTTTTTTAAAACAAATCTCTTTAAAACTGCGCCATTTCAAAATTAATCTATGCCATATGATTCTTGCATAATATGAACATTGCAAAAACAGGGAACTTTCTAAACTGAACTAAATGCCGAAATTTAATGGGATTGTAAATATTGTGTTCATTTTCATATAATATTGAAAATTTTGTTCAAAATTTCATGAGTAAGATTTTCGATTCATAATATTTCTCTTCATTTTCTAATCCTTTAATACTCTTTCCTAAAAAAAAGCATTTCTGTGGACAAGCCTTCTTTTTGAGAAGAGAGGACTATGCAGAATAAACACTTTATAGAATAACTACTAGCTTTAATTTGCTACAACCCCTTAAATATCCTTTCCTATTTTAGTTTGTTCCCCTTTCTGTTCTAACAACAGTTACTCCATATATAATAAATGTCTCTAATCTGGTTCATTTCAAAATTCATCCTTGTCATATGACTCGGTGATGACACGGGTACTCACATAACACTTCAGCTAATAATAATATTAGAATTTTTGAACTAAAACTTAAGTTAACCAATAAGAATGAAGTTTAACCAAAAGTATTTTTAATGATAACTGTGTGTCAGTTTTATAGAGATTTGCAAAATGTATTCAGAGTATATGTTCTCAGCCTCTCTCTTTTACTAGTGTAGAGAAATATGATGTCATAGAGCGATAGCAGCGCCCCCACCTGAAGTAGAAAAAACTAATTAGATGTTACACGCTAGACGGGAAAGGCGTTGGAATCCTTATCCTTTGTTTCATAAAATTCCATAAGATGATTTATTAACTGTTTAACTGTATCTATTGTAAATAAATATTTAAATTAAAGTTTCTTCGCATCAGTGATAGATATATAGATTTCTTCATAGACAGATTTTAGAAAGGATTTAACTTCGAATTGAAATTAGCCTATTGCGAAATTAGCCTTTCGCCATAATGGTGCATCCAGGCCTGAAATGAATCGATGGGTAATTTGAAAATTTGTGTTTTCTAATTTTGGATTAGCACTTTAGAAGTGTGCGAAGACTGCCAAGGTAAGCCTGCACTTTCTATTATTAGTATAATGGAAGATCTCATTGCTAAACTGAAATCGAAACGAAAGGTATTCAGGCCCGCAGTGTCCAAGATATTAAAGAAAATCGAGACTGAATTAAATAAAGATGATATTAGTATAAACGTTAATGTATTAGAAGAAAATTTAGATCAATTAAACGAAAAATCAAAAGTTTTGAAAGATTTAGACTCTCAAATAGAACGAGATTTAAAACTCGAAACGGAGGAATTTGAACTCGAAATCACAACGGTTCTAGAATACGATGAGAAAATTCAACTGTGGCAATTTAGAGGAAAGAAAAAATTGAAGGAATTGAATAAGCTCGAAAATTCGGAGAATGAAAATCGGAACATTTCTAATGAAACCACTACAGATTCGAAAAACGAAAATAATACATTCACTCGTCTTCCTAAATTAACCATTTCTAAATTTTATGGTGATCCTTCAGATTGGTTAGAATTTATAGGTCTGTTGGAAAATGCGATTGATAAAAATCCGAATTTATCAAAAATAGAAAAATTAATTTATTTGAAAAGCTTTCTTGGTGGCTCAGCCGCCAAAGCTATTTCTGGTTTCGCTCTTATCGAAAATAATTACGAAGCTGCTCTTGAACTATTACGTTCCAGATTTGGGCAAACGAACATCTTAATTAATTCGCATCTAGGACAACTCTTAAGTATTTCACCTGTTAGAAATCCTAATGATGTAAACGGATTAAGAAAACTTCTCGATCACACCGAAGTGCAGATAAGAAATCTTGAAGCATTAAAAATAGACTCTAATTCCTACGGAAATCTTTTAACGCCTTTAATTTTGAAATTACTTCCTAATGAGTTCGTTCTTGATTATAGCCGAAAAATTAAAGACGAAAATTGGGATTTAAAAGGTCTATTAGACTTTTTGAGGAACGAAGTACTCAGTAGAGAACGCGCAGCTTCTGTTAATTATAACTCTAAAGAGAAATTCTCGCAATTAGAAAAACCACTACCTTTCAAATCGAAACTTTCTGCAGTCAAAACAAGTAAGCCGTCGACAGTTGAATTATTAGCAGCGTCAGCCGAATCACAGTGTCTGTTCTGCGGGAATGGAAGTCATAAATCTATGGATTGCGAAACTTTAAGTGTGGAAAAGAAAAAAGAGATTTTGAAGAAGCAAGGCAGATGTTTTTTATGTTTGGATAAAAAGCATAGAATTAAAGACTGTAAACAAAAAGTAAACTGTAGCTTCTGCTGTAATAAACATTCGAAAGCCATCTGTTATTCATTTCATCAGAAAAAAGATAACAAACTTGAAAAGAAAACGTCGGATTCCAACGTTATTTCCGCTGTTTCGTCATATAATTCCGATGAAAATAGATCTAATAGAATATTATTGCAAACTGCTTCTGCATTAATTCGAAATAATGATAAATCTGAAAATGTGAGAATTCTTTTTGATAATGGCTCAATGAGATCTTTCATAACTAAAAATGTATCTAATAAAATGGATCTCCCGATCGTTAGAAAAGAATCACTTTCTGTTTACTCATTTGGAGATAAAACTGCGTTAGAAAAACCTTCAATGTTGTTAAAGCCAAACTAGAAAATATTAGCGATCCCAAACTTAGTATATATGTTGAATTTCTCGAAGTTGAAAATATATCCAATGCTCTCATCTCTCCTCCAAATTTGAACTTTGCTAAGGAAAATAAAGTTTTACAAAATTTACAATTAGCTGACTGTTGTAAGCAAAGTGACAAAATAGATGTTCTCATAGGAGTAGATTTCTATTATTCTATAATTACAGGTAAAATTAAAAGAATTTCAAGAGATGTAGTAGCTTCAGAATCTTTATTTGGGTGGTGTTTACAGGGTAAAGTAAATAATGAATTTAGTGAATTATTAACTATGAAAGTAATAGTAAATGAAAACTTGATATCAGATCAGTTACAACAGTTTTGGAAGCTAGAAAACTTAGGTTTAGAAAGTGATACTCAGAACGACAACAACTGTTGATATAGAAATTATGAAATCCTTCGAATCTGATATCAAGTATACGAATGGCAGATACCAAGTAAGATTACCATGGAAACCAAATTCAAAACATCGAATGGAAGATAATAGGGATGTGGCACTTGAAAGATTTCAAATTTAAAATTGATAACCCTTTATTTGTTCAATATACAGAGGTTTTAAAAGATTACGAGTTAAAACATATTATTGAACCAGTTAAGGAAGACAATCGAAATGACAAGACTCTATTTTATTTACCTCATAGGGCAGTCATCAGAAATGATAGAACAACAAGCAGACTAAGAATAGTTTATGATGCTTCAGCACATAGACCAAAGACACTTTCTTTAAACGACTGTTTATATACGGGTCCGAACTTATATCCTGATATTTTTGATTTACTGATAAAATTTAGACAAAATTCGATAGCCTTAACAGCTGACATTACACAAGCCTTTTTACAAATAGAGTTGAATGAAGAAGATAGGGACGTTACACGATTCTTTTGGAAAGGTGATCCTGATGCTAGCAATGAAAACTTGAAAACCTTTAGATTTACAAGAGTTTTGTTCGGAGTTAAGTCTAGTCCCTTCCTACTCTCTGCTACCATTAAGTATCACCTTATATAAAAAATATTCAGAAATATATCCTGAAACAGTAGAACTCTTAAACAACTGTCTGTATGTTGATGATATTATTGGTGGTCAACAAAATTTAGAACAAGCCCTGAAAACAAGTTTAGAAATTGTGAACATTTTTAATGAAGCTAGCATGTCACTACATAAGTGGCATACTAATTCAAAAGAACTCAGAGACATTTGGCATCACAAAGAATTTTCGATACAAGAGTCTCCTGAAATTGTCCCGATCAAAGTGTTAGGAATTAACTGGGATACGGATAATGATAATTATCAGCCTCTCTCTTTTACTAGTGTAGAGAAATATGATGTCATAGAGCGATAGCAGCGCCCCCACCTGAAGTAGAAAAAATTAATTAGATGTTACACGCTAGACGGGAAAGGCGTTGGAAGCCTTATCCTTTGTTTCATAAAATTCCATAAGATGATTTATTAACTGTTTAACTGTATATATTGTAAATAAATATTTAAATTAAAGTTTCTTCGCATCAGTGATAGATATATAGATTTCTTCATAGACAGATTTTAGAAAGGATTTAATTTCGAATTGAAATTAGCCTATTGCGAAATTAGCCTTTCGCCATAACTACCTTGGCTCCACTCCTTCACATTCTTTCATCAGATATAAAAAAATATGAAAGACACGGTGCAACTTACAAGTTGAGATCGGGCACATGTCTTGCGTTGGCATAGCTGTTTGTGTCTTTGTAAAAAATGTTTTGCGAACGACAACAGGATGTATTCAATCGGCTATGACTGCTGAACATTCCTCATGCAACTTCTAAATGCTTACATGTGTAGATATATAAATGTATATATATATATATATATGGAACTTAGAGATCTTATATATATATAATAGGTAAGGAAATGGAGTAAAATTCTAAAAGCAATTGCCTAAAAGTAAATTTGACATCCAAGTCCCAAGCAAAAAGAGGAAAATTCTAAAGGCAATCGCCTAAAAGTAAATTTGATACCTACGTTCTAGAGTATAAAAAACTTAAACAAAAATTAATTACTCAAAAGTAAAAGTAACGCAAAAAACTAAAAACAAAATGTTGGTATTCAAGAAATTCAACATTTAAAATTTTAGCACGAAAAAAATATTTAAAGCACAAACTGATCAAAAAGGTCTCTTAAGTTCTTATACTACTTTCTATAAATTATATATATATATATGTGTGTGTGTGTGGAACTTAGGGATCCTATATATA
Source organism: Stegodyphus mimosarum (assembly GCA_000611955.2). Classification (NCBI taxonomy): domain Eukaryota; kingdom Metazoa; phylum Arthropoda; class Arachnida; order Araneae; family Eresidae; genus Stegodyphus; species Stegodyphus mimosarum. The sequence continues at coordinate 31,010 of KK117937.1, read as the reverse complement.
TATATATATGTGGAACTTAGGGATCCTATATATATATATATAGGGGATCCCTAAGTTCCATAGCCACGAGAGGGCATCACCTGTGCGCCTCCAGTGAGAGCGAAGTGGAGACGAGGATGTCAAGAGAACCGCGGGAAGGTGGTGACAATGGTAGCGAGCGCGAGTAGGCGCCGAGCGGCTATTTAAAATAACAAAACTGATGCAGAACTGTGTTTGTATTGTATCGAAAAAGCGAGAGAAGGTGTTAAGGCACTGTTATCTAATTCAATCTCTATAGCTTTTTCTTTATTTCATTAAATGTTTCTGTGACGTGAAAAAAGTGTGGAAGTATTAATTCGCGAAGAATATCATCTTCAACCCCCACCCACATACATAGAAACATATTAAGTAAAATAGATCTTCAAAGCCTAAATCTAGCTCTCATGTTGCTAAGATTATTAATTTTTAATTACATAATTAAAAGAGATTATCCCTTTGGAAAAAGAACAAATATAATACTAAAAATTTCTGTCACATGTAATTACAAAACTGTGGTCAAAAATTAAATTTGCTTACATTTTTTGTTAAATTCTAGCATTGGCGCTGTAAAGTTAGTCTTTCTTTCTAAACAAAAAGAATGTTAATTTGTAACGTCACGCTCAGGTTGCAATAATTTAAGAGTCGTAATACTGCATGGCATGGAAAGTTTTATTTGGCAAGATACCTTTGAAAAGGAAGAATTCTGATTTCTAAAAAGAAAATTATTATTCACATAAGTAATTCTCAAGTTTACTCTTTAGTACTGTGTCGAAAGAAACATGTCTTCGCACCCACTGCTTTTATATGGAGTTTTTCTATTCGCTATAGAAAATAAAATATCAAAACAAAATATCCTGTTTAACCTTTACAAATAACTTCGGAAATAACTAAGAATATCAAATCCACAAAATGCATGACGACGCAAGATCTCATCTCTGGATACTTTCAGATATGTGTGAAACCAGAGGATGTGCCAAACCTGCATTTGTTAGCAAATTAAGAGTTTGTGCTTTTCTTAGAATTCTGTTTGGCCTATGAGGAATATCCGCCACGTTTCAACGAGCCGTGGATATGATACTAAGACGTGTCCTCGGAAAATCTACGTTTATTTGCTTAGACGATATAATAGTTACTAGTGATGCAGTTAATGAACATATCCGAGATTTTTTTTGGCTTCTAAAAAGAGAGTTAAGGGTAAATGGGGTGAAATGTGAATTCGCAGCTAAAGAACTTCGTTCTCTTGGCTCTGCAAGGGAATTGAAATGGGAGATTTTAAAATTGTAACTTTAAAATTGTAAACTGTATATAGAATAATTGTTGGATTTCGAAGTATGTTTCCAATTTTAAAGGCATCCCAAACACATATACAATAACTGTTTTGAGAGAAAATGACACCTATCATTCGTATTTCTAAATAGAATTCTTATAAAGAATAAATTCAGGTTTTAAAATTTAAATAACTTTTGTGTCATTTCAGCGTTGCCTTCCTTGCCGAGTTAAAAGTATCCATATGGTGAACGTACCAAGTTTTTTCAATATTTTCTACAGCTTGATAAAAATGTTGCTTCCCCGAAAGATTTTAGAAAGAGTAAGTAATTTTACTCCGAGTTTTTTGCAACAGTGACATTTGTAATAAGCTTTGCTAGTGATTTTAAGGTTTGCCCTATTAGTTAATCGTTTGTTGATACATGCAAATGAAGAGGTAAAATTCTTAAAATAAATATATATTGTTATGTGCGGACGTATGCGTAATGGATTGAATGCACACCGAACTGATGATAGCATGATAAAATTTATTTTTCCGAAAGAAACACAGTACAGTTCTGGAACTTTTCACAAAAGTACTTGAGTCTAGAGAGTCACTAGTTGCTCCATTTTTCTCTTTCAATATTCATACCGTCAAAGACCGGTTTCTCATTACAAAGAAGAAGAAATGATATGCGAAAGGATGTGTTCATTTTATTATTTCTAACTTCACTAACATTAAAGAAACTTTTTGTGATAAATAAGAATATTTATTACAAATGGAAATTTTCATTCGTTGCTGTTTACAAAAAAACTGAAAAAAAAAATGGGCTACTGCACTTTCCTTTAAATTGTAATTCATCAGTTTCTAAATACATTAATAAATATTTTAGAAATCTTAACTTAAAATTTCCTTCTTATAAATTCTTGAAACTTTTATAAGCAGTATATTTTATGAGCAAAATTCAAGTATTTTGTTGTACATGACGAAGCCTTTCAAGGACTTACGGAGGTTTCACTGAAGGTTGTTCAAATATGGCAAAGTGATGAGGGCATATGCCAAAGAGGAGAGGTGCTTTCGTGGAGAATGGTCTCACGACTTACAGAGGCTGCCCTTTTCCTCCACCCATGAGTCATTGAACTCTTATATGAAATAAGTCTATTTTTAAAAAAGGAAATGAAATACGAAATGCTGGCGAGAAATACAGTAGGTTTACCATCACTTGTTGGCGATAGAAAGAAACGACGCATGCGCAGTTCATTTAAACATTTTACACGTAAGGAGCCGTTTCGCAACCATTCTAATTTGAGACGCTAGTTTCCGGAAGCTTTCCTATATATTCTTCTTACCTGCGTAAATTGAACTCGCCCAGCTAGCAAAAGCAGCCGTTCCGGGATTGATGGTATAGTGTGGTCTCCTATTGTTAAAAAGTTTTTTGTGCATTGATTACTGCCTACAGGCGATAAACAGACCGAGGAAGGAACCGCAAGTTTTGTCTGCATGCTTTGGTCAGAAGGAAAATATCTTTTTTGTGGAAATCCAAAAACAGAAAAGGGACGTCCCTATTGACTTATTACTAGTTTTGTGCATATTTCTGATTTTAATTGCTCATCAAATAAAAATTTTGATTTTTATTGCGTTTGGGTACATTAATATGCGTTTAAAGAATGTTAATGTGTTGAAAATGCTTCATAAAAAATCCTTCAAAAATGAATATTAGTACAGTACAAATACCTTAAATGGAATATTAATAAAAGTTTAAATTTAATTTTATAGATATGCATATCGCAGTTGTTACGTTACAATATATCAAGGCACCAGTTGTTAGGTGCTAAATGTTAAATACTAACTGTTACAATAATTTGCCTACAATAATATCAAAACCAAAATTCATATTGCGTTGTGTTTTACTAACCCGAACAACCCCTAAGACCAAGCAGGAGTACTGGTGTTAAGAACATTCACACAAGTCATCATAAGAAAAACTCTGAATCAATTATATATATATATAACCAAGGATATTTATTGCAGCATTAAAGGAAGACAATCTTTCAACTTAAATTTTTAGATCTGTGGAGTGTTCAAGTGACTACTTAAAATAATGCATTTAGAATTATAATATATATATATATATTGTTAATTTCAAATATGCACCGAGAAGAATTAATCAAAATTTACACCGTAAAAATTAATATTAAAATTTCATATGCAGTTATCAAAACTCTGCTGGCCAGCATACAAATACACAGGAATTTAATGAATCACCGAGCATGGTGTCTTTACCAATATTGATAGAGATTACTTAGTTCAAGAAATTTCTTAATTTACTCAGGTAAAAATTACATACATAAATTTAGCAAATCCCTTAGGCAGTTAGAAAAATATTACATACTCAAGTAGACCCGTTGGAGAAAAATGATTACATTTAACCCTACATTCAATTACTCAATTAAAGGTAAAGTAGAATTTAAATTTTTAATCGTTCCTTAATTTGCAAAAGTTAAAGTTAATCCTCAACCAAAAATAGTAACAACTTAAAGTAAAAAGGTAAAATTTAGATAAGTTTACAAATTTAATAACCTGTCTTAATCCATTATATATAAATTTTAATTACATTCCAAGTTAAAGTTAAAAGGTCTTAAATAGAGTAAATGCACTGCAATTGCTTAATTAAACACCCTGGATTTAAGATCCAACAAAAAACTCTTGACAAATAAGTTAAATAGAATTTAACTAGAAATTAAATATACATATTATTTCTCCTTACTTTAATAAATCATAGCTAGAAATTTTCCTTCAATTAATCAAATCTCTTCCAATATTTGTGTGAATTTACTCATCCTTATTATTTAGAATACATGTTCACTGAATTAAGGTTGAATGCCGTACTAAAATTTCTGGTGAAAGGAGGAACAGAACAAAGTTGAACTCACTCGAAGAAAAAAAAACTTTTGAGGCTTAATTAAGCGTTACCCATTGTAACAAAAGGTGTCGGTTATCATTGAAATTTTAAATCTTAATTTACTTTTACAAAACGCTACAACTATGGACAAAAACGAATGCACTTATCTGCTGAAATTCTTTCCCAGACAACCAGTAGGCTGATGTAGTAGTACAAGGCACTCCACCGAACGTAAATCTTGCCAGCTATCGATGTTAATCCGGCCCATCCTAGTAGGATGATGATAGGCGCATGGATGTTTTCGAAGTGAGAGATCCGGAAGAAGCCGAATTCAGCGGGTTTCAAGGAACGTCAAGCTCTGGTGGAAAATGCATTGAGATTCGAAGAAAAACAATCTAGACTCCCCGACTGGATAAAGGATGGCAAGGTGCAGAGGAGTAGTAACATATCAAATCTCCTTAGAAGTACATCTCCTTCTTATTCTTCATCTCTTCCTCAATGGGAGCAAGCAACAAGCCGAAGGCGGCTTTTTCCGGACAAAGCCTTGGACATCTATCCTCTACCGGTCTCCCTGGGTCAACATGGCGGCTCTTCCAAAGGAAGGAAATCGCGAGTCCTTCTTACAGCTGCAATCCGAGGCAAAAAGGCTGAACATGGCCTTGCATGACGATTTCAATCCTCCCGAATCCAGAATTTCCGGAAATCACCAAATTTGGTGAATTAGTATGCAAATCTCGCCAAACACAAAACAGTGCTGCGAAAACTTAGTTTTTCCTTCTTCACACCAAAAAAAATTCCACCCTCGCCACCCCCTTCGCCAACAAGGAGGGGTGAGGGAAAAGAATGCGACAACCCTATCACTCAACCGGACGCAGTACATGACCTTGACGAAAAAGTGCTCCGAAACGACGCTTATAGCAGAGTAAATTTTTAAACACGAAATTCAACAATTTTAGCAATTAAATGGGCATAATTCTCCAACGGGGCGACGTACAGTCATGAAAGTAGGTTCATAAGAAGGGTAAATTTTTTCTCCTTAAGAGGTATAAATTTCAACCATGTGAATAAAAAGGAAGTATTTTTAAATTTAAAATATTACGCAGAAACAACCGATTTCCCATTGTCTCCTTCTCCCGAAGCTAATACTGACGAACGCGTAACGTGAGAATGAGAACTGTGTTTAACTCGCATACAAATAATTGATTCAATAATATAAGCAATACAATTCGTGAAGAAAAATTTAGAATAAGCATAAATTAATGCATATAATTTACTCACTCAATAATTAATTAACAAATAACTGCAATTAACTACACATTAATCCATAATTCTAAACTAACCAAAAATCACTACATAACACAGTCATAAGATCTTACGAACTAGTGAAATGGTCTATTTTAAAAAAATTATCCGCTTTTGTTTCAAGCTATGAATGTTTAACGCTAAGTTAAAATTAGTAAGAGGTTTAAAATACCAAATTCCTATTCAAAGTTACATGTACGTGATAATTAATACATTATTAAAATAACGAACACGTGCTTAGTGTTGGGCATTACGGCAACATGTTTGTAATTCATTTTACTGTTAATCTCTTTCATTTATCTTGTTTCATATTTATAAAAGAGAATTTTGCCTTTATCATATTTCTTGGTTGGCAGAAGTAATAAAATGGTAAATATTTTGAAAGAAATTTCAGTCATAATCTTAAAGATATCTACATACAGAGAAGATAATGTCACAGATACATCTCAGCGTCCGAAATGAATGGCAGGGTTATGAAATTTAGTGCATTTTCATATGATTATTTTTGACAGAAAGAGTTATGTAAATTATAAAAGAATATTATTTTAATTCTTCACTTAAAGACAGCACTTGTATCAAATTGCTAAAATTCATTTTAAGGAAAATTTAGAATAAAATATAGATGTAGAATATTAAAAGGAATAAAATATAGATGTAGAATATTAATATTATACATTCTTTTATTCTTTTACGTTTCAACGTGTAATGTTCGTGATTTTCTCCTTGCCTAATATGGATGCCAGCAAGTTTCCTTTAGAAAGTCCTCCAGGAAGGAACTCCTTTCTTTAGGCAGATAGCCCTAGCGTGCTTTGGAATAATCAAATAAACCAAACCAAAAAAAAATCTTTCAAAGTGGTGTTTCACATTTTTTAGGGTTCTTACACGTAAATTATTTCGATACTCAATTAGCATTATCAAATGTTATAATTTGAGTAAATAAAAGCAAGCTGAGGATTTCCATTTAAACTATTTGTTTTACAATAAAAAATAAGAGCAAAAATTTTTGAATAAATCTTGCGAAACATAAAATAGAGAGAGAAGTACACGAATGTATAAAATTTAATATTAGGCCAAAACGAAACCGTTTTGACGTAGATTTTGAATAAAACTTCATTAATTTTGAAAGCATTCAGACACAGGTATTTCTTCAGGAAAGAAAAAAAATTGCTTCTGTAGAATTTGGATATTTATTACATATATGTTTTAATGCTCCCATAGCACTTTTAATTAACGAACTTTATTTGATGGAAAATAGGAAGCTTACTATTAAAATTCGTATTTTCCAGTGCCATCTGTGCTACTGAAGAACATGCCTGATGGGACATCACATTTTAATGACTGAAAAGTGTTTAGAATTTAAAGAAGCATCGAACAAGAAAGTTTAGGGATGACAAAATTTTAAGAATTTAGAGTAAGCGTTTGAAAACAAGAATTTATTGGATGGCAAAATTTTTAGAACGCTAGAGCAAGAAAATTTAAGAATGGTAGTTTTTTTTAATTTGTGGAACATCGGTCAGGAGATTTAAGAACCCACAGAGATTGCATTGGGAGACAAAATGCCTAGCGTAGATCCTACTTCTCAATTATGTGGATGGATGCATATTAATTTGCGAAAGGTCTGAAGAAAGATTTATACATAATGCAGGAATTTACATTTTCTGCTATAACAAACTGAGATTTAATATTGTAATTTCACACTTTACATCAGTTTACGAAAATATGCTGTCAAACGAAGTAGGGAACCCTTGGGAAATCCCCTTGGAAAAGCCCTTGGGGATTTTAAAGTAACATGAGTATCAGTTAGTATTCTATTACATCATAAAAGTTTTATTTAATATTTTATTTACCATACCAAATCCTAAAGGAAAAAACAATTTCTAAAAATGTTTTAGTAAGTTAAATAGTTCAATTAAAAAAATATTTTGTAATTTTTTTGGAAAGCAAAATTACATATACAGTAATTTTCTGCTTACTTTACAGGTGTTTATTCATACTAGTGATTTGACAGAATTTCACAAGCATGTGCCACCCGAAATTCTTCCGGAAGAACTTGGCGGAATTTTAGGCCCTATAAATAATAATCAAGACTTCATACCATTTTTTCTTAGTAAAGAATATTATATTGAACAGATCAACAAAGGTGGAATTAAGGTAACACGCTGAAAAGACTGTGCTAAATAATTTGATGCATAATGAAAAGCAAGAAGAAGAATGAAAAGCATTCCTAACATAATGATTACCATTTGTAAAAAAAATTTAATACATTCATGCTCTTTTTAATTTTTTGTACGAAGTAAAGGAAGTATTGTAATCACAAAGAATTCCGGGTATCATATTTCAACAAAAATATCCATTTTGACCGCTATCCAATGCAGTTTAACGATGTTTTTGCGTGACATCTGTACCTAAGGACATAATAAAGGACTCTTCCCCAAACGAATTATAAAATTGATTTAAAATGGATTCAGAGATCCATTAAGAGATCTTTTCGCGGCATCTGTGCACAAGTACGTACTTATGTATGTATCTCGCATAACTCAAAATCGAATACCCTCAGAACATCGAGATTTTGTATATAGGACCCTGCTAAAAATGCCCCATAGAAATCAGTAAAATTTTTTTATGGGTACCCATAAAATTCTATGGGTTTCTGTTGATTTTTACTGGTTTCTGTTGGTCTTTGTGGGTTTTTCTTACTAGTTTCAAAATGCCCCATAGAAACCAGTAAAACTTTCTGTTGGTCTCTACTGACTTTTAATGGTTTCTATTGATCTCTGTGGGGTTTTCTTACTGGTATCATCTGACACCATACAACCAACATCAATGCCAGAACTTTCTACTGGTTTGTATTGGTTTATAATGACTTTTATTGGTTTTCTTACTGGTATCAATATAACAGAAATAGATGCCAAATAAATCATCTGTTGGTTTATATGGGTTTATTCTAATTTTCTAACTGACGTCAATAGACTTCTTTCTAAACAATGCAATTAATACTGGTGTGAGTAAACCAAAATTCATTGGTATTCTTGTTGTCTACTGATTATTTTAAATTATTTATTTATTTACTTTTATTTCGTTTATTTGGACACTGTTGAAAATAAGGTTATTTCTATTTTGTAACCAACAGAAAGCTTTGAAATTAAAAAAAAAAACATACAGTGAACCCTCACGTCTGCAACTCTTCTCTAAGACGATCAGTATTTCTAAGAATGAAAATATGATCTCTTTAAGACCATCAGGGTAACCTGGAAACGCAGGTGGTCGTTTTAGAGAGGGTTTTTACTACATATGCTCATTTATTTGATTTCTTAAAAGCTTTTGTCGGAAACATTAACAGTAATCATTTACACCACAGACAGCGAGGTCTCTCTAAGGCGACCAGCCACACATAAAAATGCATCTTTGCAAGTGGTCGCGTTAGAGAGGTGATGCTCACTACCAATATATTCTTATGTTCTCAGAAATATGTTTATCTTTAAGAGATGGTCGTCTTAAGGAGGTTGCCTCTACGAAATGAATCTCTCTAAGGCGGCCTGCTACACTTCCGGAATTTCCTTTGCGGGTGGTCGTCTTGCACAGGGAATGTTTCAATACCAAAATATACTTAAGTTTTCAGAAATACTGGTCTCGTTCAGTGGCGGTCATCTTAGGGAGGTGATTTCGCCACGAGTTGGTTCTCTGAATTATTCACTTATATATGCACACTTATATATGCATATATGCATCACACTTATATACACATACACACTTATATATGCATATATCAACATTTCTGATATTACAAATAAACACCGGTATCAACCATCATCTCTTTAAGGCGCGCGCGTTCAAACTATTTTTCTCCGTGTTAACGCTGACGTGAGAAAAAATTTCCCTCCCTTCCCTGCTCTCAGAAAAACAATATGGCGCCGTTCGTGGTAATGTCGTTATGTTATGTGTGTGATGTCGTTTTGGTGGATAGTAGGCTGTAGTAATGCAATAAATAATTAACGATTTTTACTATGGGTATTGTTTAGATGTTTGTAATGAAAAATACCACCAACATTGTCTGTGACTATGAAATAATATGAAAGGAAATAACAGTAAAGCCATGCACGTGTAATAGTATCTAATGCATTCAGCGAACTTTTTTTTGACAAATAATTAGTTCTGAAATGGATTTTCTGTGCATGAAATTGATTTTCTATCTTTACTTTTATCCTAAAAAGCAATGTGCTTAAAGACTGAAAAGTGATAATTTCAGACTTGATAATTTGGCTCAGTGTGTTTACATCAGATGCACATTGCATTCTACAAAAACTGTATTTTTGAAAATTTGTTTTTTGATTTTATTAGAATTAAAGCTTGTTCATGTAGATCTTTATCATTTGAATATTATGTGCTAATAAATTTGAGCATACCTTACTTAAAAGAGATCTTGCATGATTCAATTTTCAATTTTTCGACTAATGTGATGTGGGTGAGCAGAAGGAATATTTTTTTATGTCTTAAAAAATGTACTCATTATATTTCGCAAACAAAAAAAGGTAAGTTTTTTTGAAATGAAGTAAACATTGAAATATTTAATGTGTGTATTACTTATTGAATGAGGTAGGCAAGACTTACAAGCCAAGGAATTTTTTTTTTGCATTACTAAAATTGTGTGAAAATTTAGATGATTATAGTAGCTTACATTTTTTTTTTCTTTTTGGTCTATATTTCTGTATAAATATGAGACTAGAACCACGGTTGGAATGCGCTTTAGCCCACTGCTTGGCGGCGATTGTTATTGAATGAGCAATAAACGCGCCAACATGGGTAACTCCGTATATCCGCGAACATGGCTGACTGGGTATTTTGAAGCTACGGAAACATGTAGTTTTCGCGCATGCGTATTTCCTATTTTATAAAGAACGGTTTTATTGGTAATGTGAGATGACGTAGTGGTTTATTCGAAATTCTTACGTGTTAATTTGAGTAGTTATTTCAGTTCTCGTTTTATTCTTTGAATGCGGTGTTTTTCT
>KK117937.1:8501-19813 GCA_000611955.2 Stegodyphus mimosarum | reverse complement strand
TGAAATAGAGTTGTGAATAATTAATAGAGTTTATGTAATATTAAATGTGCTAGTCTTGGGAATATAAAATATGAATTATTTATTGGAAAAAAATTACATTAAGTGAAACCTCATATAGTGGTTATTTTCTTAGATGACCACCTCTGACAGTGACACATTTGTCAGGAACATAATTAAATAACAGTAATTAAAATTACTGATAGTTTTGTAAGTCTACAAGAAACTGGCATTATCGAGAATTGTGGAGTTAATTGTTTTAGGGAAGTTTCACTGTATAATCAATTGATTTAGGTATCGTAATTTTTATGTGGATATGAATTTTGCATAAGTTATTGAAAGGTTTTACAAGACAGTTAAAACCAAAGCTTTTCAAATCATGAGTCTTGTATGGGCATTGTTTTAACATTACTTTCAAATATAGTTAGAATAATATTTAAGCATTATATTCTCTCATTAGTTATACTGCGGAAATGCTCGTTACAATTTTCTGCATTAAATTTATCTGGTTGTACAGATATTAACTTAAAAACTGATTGTAAACAAATGAAATTATATCTGCTTAATTGCGATGACAGTAATTCTAACTGTGTGTGTAAGGCTGTGTAGAAGATTTATTTATATTGCTAAATACTGCACTATATGAATTTCATTTGGCAGTCTAAATACAGGGAATGCTCAGCACGAAGTTGTATTTTTATAATATATAATCTACGGTCAATAGCAATAGCTATTTTTCAGTACTTTAAATTTTACTATTTAGAAATTTTACAGTTCAAAATAATATTTCTATACACATTTTAAAGTATTTTTTTTTTGCAAAGAAATGTAAATGCCTTGTACCGAAAACATTGACTTAAATTTATTCCAATAATGCATCTCTTTAATTAAATTTATAATCCTTGGAGATGATATAAGAAACACCTTTTGTAATAATAAATTATTTTATATATATATAAACAGTATGAAAATTACTAAGCATTTTTACGTTGAGAACTACATGTTGTATAAATACTTATTATGTTATAGATTTTATTTGTATAAAGTCTGTGGAAGATTATACAACACTAAAAGTGAGATACAGAATAAGATATTATATGCTATGCCATATTTCCTCAATTCCCAAACTGTGGGTTGGGAATCGGTATTTGTTAAGTCTTGCAAATGTTTGAAAGTTTGTTTTGTCACAGTATAATTTATTGTATTTTGGGTATTATTAAGTTTATTATATTCTTATATTGAGGTTTCATTTATATTCTGACAGATACAGGTAACGTTCAAAGTACTGTAAAAAGATGTTTGACACAGTATATGTATATTATTATTTCTTCACTATATTACATTCTAGGATTCAAATTCCATGCAAAACATCTATGTGTATGTGTGCCATAATAAGCTGCAGGTTGTTGCTATCAGTGGTAAGCGAGTTTTGAGGAGATAGCAAGTATGCTAAATTTAAACTCTTTGTGAAATTTCTAATAATCAAGTCCCTCATTCTTTTTGCTTGCTTTGTCTAGTTTTGTTTAAATCTGGTTTAGTGCATTGTAGGTTGCTTAAAATTTAAGCAGATGCTAGAAAGTACTACCATCCTTTGGCAATACATTTCTCATTAGGTGTCAAATTGTGACAAGCTGATGTGATTAAATTCCATTGTTTAATTTCCCAATTAAAGAACTGAAATACACTGTAATACATATATATGCAATGAGATACACTATTATGTGTATATATTTATAATCAAAGTCATGATTCGCAACCATCAAATATATATACATATATCATTCGATGGCTGTGAATCATGACTTTGATTATTATCTTTCTATTATTTTCAGAATTATATAAAGGAAGTTTAAAATTTTGTAAAGAGAATTTATATAAATATTTTGTTATATGTTTATAGGTACTGATATGCATAGAGAAGGACAGGGGCTTGTAGGCTTCTAGATATTTATAAATTTTTTTTAAGTTTCTTCGTATTTAATTTTATTTAAAATTACTCTGTGTGCCTCCCCCTATTTAGGTCTGTACATTTTATCACTGCTAAATGTGTATTGCTGGTTTATGCTTATAATTATTAGTTTTTATGGAAATTTGATCTACAGTTCTATTTTTGTATATTGTTTGTTATAGGGATTCTGCATATGGATACCCTTTCTATGTATGGATACTGCACTGTGGTATAATTCTATTGGTTTTGTTTATGGGTTTCCGTCTACTGTTTTGTGCAGTGATTTTCCCAATGGGTACCTGTATTAGTTTGTAGATTTTTGTGTACTGGCTTTTACAGAGATTTGGCCTATGGATATCCACATAGGTTTGAGTTTTTGTGTACTAGTTTTTATCTGGAATAGACCTACGGAATATCCATTTTTGAATGGAGATTTGGCCTGAGGATACGCATAAAATTCTGGTTTCTGGATATGTTTTTTTACAGGGATTTTGTTTATAGTACACGTATGTTCTACAAGTTTCTTTTTATGGTGCTTTGGCCTACTGGTACCTGTACAGTTGTATGGGTTTTTACGGGGATTTGGCCTATGGGTACCCGTACAGCTGTACAGGTTTCCTTCTATTGGTTTATACGGGGATTTGGCCTGCGGGTACCCGTGCAGCTGTACGGGTTTCCTTCTATGGGTTTGTACGGGGATTTGGCCTACGGGTACAGCTGTACGGGTACAGCTAAACCCGTACAAGAACTAAAGAAACCCGTACAGCTGTACGGGTTTCTTTCTATGGGTTTTTATGGACCCGTAGGCTAATTCCCCGTAAAAAATTTTATGGGTTTCTACGGGGCATTTTTAGCAGCGGACTGCTATAGCATGTAGTTGTGCACCTCCTATTTAGGTTGGAATCGCCTGCACCAAAAGTATATCTAGCCGAGACTCAAGACTGGAACTTTCCAATATGCGCCGAGTCAGCTACTGTTAAACCACGAGGGTTTATATATATATAATTTAGAAAAGTATCCGAAACTTCTATTATAAAGATGAAAGAATAACAAGTAGAAAATTAGCGCCTAGTGCTGCTAAATATTACAATTGAATTTAAGAAATTAAAAAATTTAAATAAATTTTTCAAAAGAGCTGTAATACCTATAATTCTTAACCTATTTAATTCCCTTATTTTATTGAACTTTGTAAAAAGAAAAATAATTTTAAATCATTTTTAATAGAAAAGGTAAATACTATATAAAAAGAACTTTAGAGTTCGAACTAGATCAGTTAATCTCTTTCATTCAAAGCTTCAAACAGAACTTGTCAAAGAAAAAGTGTTTTGAAGCCTTAAATTAAGTCAGTTGACTCGACAATTTAAAACAAGTTTCGTTCCGACAAATCCACGGAGACTGCAAACGTTCCATCTATCTCAAAATGTTTTTGAATTTTTTATAATATTTTTTAAAAAACTAAAACTTTACTTGAAATATCTCATTGAATTTGTCTCTTTTTCCTACTTGTTTTAGTTGTCCGAATACAAAAATAGAAAATTGAGAAGTAAACTGTTACTAAACTGAAACAATGATTACAAGTAAATATTGAAGATGGAAAAAATATACAAGCTAACGCCTAAGAAATTTGTCTAACAAGGCAAATTTTCAAAAAAATTAAAACAAATTCATAGGAATCTTTAATACTAATTAAAACTTATAAAGGTCAAATTGTTTTCTTACTAGAAAAAAAATTTGATTGTCCTCTACAAAGGCAAAAAAGGGCCTGGTTCGAATACGCAGATTAAAGAACTTTTGTGCTAAAGTAAATTCTGCAAATGAAAAAGTAGAGTTAATCTGTTCTAAAATTGATGTTAAAACTTATGAAAAACAAAATGCATACCTGATAGTTGTTGATAGCTTCTCCAAATGAATTGTGAAACATTTGGACGCTCCAGGGTTGCCTTACTGCATGGCCACCAGAAGCAAACAAACAATCAATTTCCACGAATGGCAGAGCATTCAACACAGTTAAGGTATTTGTAATCCTGTTGCTATGCCTTTGAGGCTGGGAAGAGAAAGGTCCAGCTGGTGGTGGGGGGTGACATGTGTGGAAGAAAAAGTAGACGAATTACAAAATGGCGTTTTGCGAAATTGAAGTTCTAAAAGAGAATTGATAAAATGTCGAGTGCCTGCTGAAGTTGGCCAGTTGGGACGAATTTTAAGTCTTTTATGGAGTGCCCTAAAGTTTTTCAAAAGGATTTTTTCATTGGTACTAATCAGTTGATAAGTGTTGGTACTGTGGTGTTCATTCAAAATTAGGTCATAGTAGAATTTTTTACAGATAATGCTGAAGTTATTGTTAGCTTTGTCTATTTTGGTGATAGTAAATTTATCTTAAAGTTGTTGAATTTTATTTTCGAGATCTTTTTTTACTGTGAATTTGTGTAAAATTGGGACAGCTGTTGATTATTTGGGAAAATTCCTTTAATAAAGTTTCTTTCCATTCTAGAAAAGTAAACGTAGCTAGTTTGGTAACTAGCAAATACTATAAAGGTGTTCAGGTCATTATAAGGACCTGTTTAGCAGTGATCACTACCCAATTAACATCTTTGTGGATAATTATGTCTCTGCTGCGGGCAATAAGAAGATCTCCAAATTTTGCAATTGGAAGAACTATAGTTCAGATAGTAGAAACGATATGAGCTCCCTGATCCCAGCGGAAAGGAATTTAGAGAACATCAATAATATCTTGTGCAGAGCAAAAAATCGGAACACGACTAAGGTGGTTAAACAACGTGGTAACTGCCCATGGTGGGACACACACACACTTTATTTTGGGACAAAAACGCAAATATCTCAGATTAGGCAGAAATTACTTCTCCAAGAAATTTTGGATCTCTTATAAGAGGGGGAATGCTAACCTAAAAAGAGCCATAAAAGCCAAAAAGAGGCAGCATTGCGAAACTATATGCAAGCATGCTAGCAAAAATGGAAGTATCTTCAGGATACTAAGGAAACTTCGCAAAGACGATATTCCATATCGGTCGTCGCACAATATTCTAAATCGGTCGGGAGACCGTGTTTGGATCCCTGAAGAGCAATGCGACATGTTTGCTAAACACTACGCTAAGGCCTCTAGCTGCAAACACCTGCCCTTGGATTTAAGCGATGAAGACTACAGCAGCTTCAATAGGCCATTCTCTAGAGCTGAATTTGAGAAAGCGATTAAGAACCTCAAAAATTCTACCCCAGGACAAGACGGACTCACAAGAACTGCCATTACGTCCTTAGATAAAGACAGCAAATGCATCCCACTGGAAGCTTGTAATAGCTCATGGTACTCGGGACAGATTCCTAAAAAGTGGAAAGAGGCAGTAGTAATCCCTTTTTTAAAACCTGGAAGGGACAGCTCTGAGATTTCTGGCTACAGACCAATTTCTTTGACACAAACCTTGGCCAAGGTACTGGGAAAAATGGTGGTAAACAGGCTGCTCCCGAGAATTCAGGGGAGCGGGAAGCTGTCAGAGCAACATTATGGGTTTCTTCCCAATAGAAGTTGTATAGTCTTGCTCAACAAAATCTACAGCAGTATCTTGCATCATAGGAAACAACGTAAAGTTATTCAACTAGTTGCACTTGACCTTAAAGCCGCTTTTGACTCGGTTTGGATCGACGGTCTGCTTTATAAAATTATGCAGTTTGGAGTCAAGGGGAATAGCATACTTTGGATTAAAAAATTTTTAAATCAGAGAACCATAAGAGTTAAGTGGAGAGGAGTCCTGTCGGAAAGCCACGAGATGGCGCGCGGCGTCCCGCAAGGATGTATTTTATCGCAAATATTTTTCACCATCTTTATGCAAGACATCTACGACCTCATCCCACCTGATGTTGAATGTTTTGTGTATGCAGATGATATATTTCTCTACTGGGCAGACAACTCTCATCCCAAGGTTCTTAGTAAACTGCAACGGGTCCTAGTTAAGGTGCAATGCTGGGCTAATGAATGGAATTTAAGCATATCACCAGAGAAAAGCAAATCTATCTTCTTTGGAGGAAGGAAGGGAAAAGAACCGGGTTCTTTGGAGCTAAAAGGAATCAATATCCCAATGGAAAATGAGCTTAAAATCCTAGGTCTGTGGTTTGACGACAAGTTAAGCTGGAATACTCATGTTAGAAATACATCGAATACCAATATAAGAAAACTAAGCACACTTTATAATCATGCCTTAAGACTTGCTATGGGAGCCCCGATCAGCACTCCTTTACCCCTCCTCTTCGTGGAAGCTGGAGAATTCACATTAAAGACTAAAATGCGGATTACTGCTACAAAATTCCTAATAAAAAATATAGCTCTCTCCAAGGCGCCTCCGATAGCAGCAAACCTGAAAACGTGTTTACAAAACTGCAAATACAAGTGGAACAGACTGCGAAAGCGCATCAGTCAATTTATCAAAGACGAGCTCTCCAAACTTAACCTAGATATTAACAGCATTATTTGTTTCACCAATGAGCAGAACTTCTCAGAAGTTAATTTCAGAATGAAAATAAACGAGTACGAGTTCCAGAGCAAAAGTATTCCAGAGAGGGAGGTGCAACAGTACTCAAGTCTCGTGATCGATGATTATGTAAAAAGAGGTTACAAGGTATTTGCGACAGATGCTTCCAAATCCAGCACTGGAGTCGGTATCGCAGCAGTAGGCGTGGAAGCGGTGGTTGTTAACCAGTATATTGACAGCAGGAACTCTATCTTCACTGCCGAGGCCTGGGCTCTCTGGAAGCTCTTAGAGAAACTAAATACAAGTGACAGAGTCATTATCCTCACGGATAGCATGTCGGTGGTTAAAGTTATAGACTGTGCTCATGGGAAGTCCAATTCTCTAGTACTAAAGTTGCATGGTGTTATGAAAGCTTTCCCCTCACTCGATATCGTCTGGGTTCCGGCCATAAAGGCGTAGCACTAAACGAATATGTAGACAGGGTGGCAAGAGGAGAAATTGCCCAAAAGGAAAACAATCTTTCAGTAGAAGACGCGTGTAGTTTCCTCGCAAGGGCCATCAAAGATGAACAAGTTAATAGTTGGCTTACCTCCAATATAGGGCGTAGATTTAGTTACTGAGATGTTTTTAAAGAGTGGAGCAAAGGACTGAATATTAGTAGGGCAATGGAGACTGCGATCAGCAAAGTGAGATTGTAGTTGCTAGATACAAAACTACTGCGTTACAGATACCGAAGATCTGACTCTCTCTACTGCGAAAAATGTTTAGTAATTGACAGTACGGAACATGCTATTATTCACTGCAAAAAATACCAGGAAGCCAGACGTGCAATGTTAAAAAAAATGAAACTTGGAGATATAGATCTTTTGGCTGACTTGTTGGCTCACTGCAATAAGAATCGCTGGCGGTACCAAATTTTAGGAAACTTCATCATCAAATGCAAACAGAATTCTTGATTACTAATATCGTAAAATAAGAACTATTACAGGACTGACGTTCTCTCTGGAGTGGAGAGAATGCGTCCATACCCTTATTTATTTATTTATTTTTTATTGGAAGCAACATAGCGAATGCGTAGGAGCACAAGGCGCCAAAGGGAAGCCAAGCTTCACAAAGTAGAAGAAGGAGAAGAAAATAGTAAACATTGAATCTTTTCGAAAGTTTTTTCAACCAGATGCTTTCCTAATAATTGTACAATTAAAAAATGCAATCATTTGCATGGGGTGGAAATGCTGTGACTGTTTAGGAGATTTAGAATATAATTGTATTCAGTCTGATTTGTGCGTTAATTGGTATAACTGGACTTGTGAAAATATTGTAATTTATCCACCATTCAAATATTGGTTTTGTCCGAACTGTAGGTACCTGTCATTTGTTGCATAATATATTGATTTGAAATCTTTTTATTACTTAATTAAAAATTATTTAATTTGTAGGTTGAGTTCTATTTCATATTTTTAATTTAATTATTTAAAAATAATGTGTGTTGATGGGAATGTTGACATTCAACGAAAATCCAAATTTCTTTAAAGCAATAAGTAAGAGTCAAATTTTCTAAGTACTAATTTATAACACAAACTATTGACATAAAGCTGATGAAAGATTATGTTCAACAAATGTGTTTCATAGAATGATTTTACAAATATATGACATTTAATTATTACATATTGTTTTAACCATGAGTAACTAATTTAAATCACAATGATCACACATTATTTATATCAGTTGCACAGGTCAGCTGCTCAATAATATAATTGTGATAAAACAGTAATATAAATAGTGTAGTAATAATATATACAATGTAGCAATAATGAAATTTGTGACAGTAAATATGCTAGATCACAATATATAATACGATGAAATAAATATAGATAACGCCGCTACATTCCAATGCAATCAAATAGGTAGTATTCTACCTTAAAATGAATTAGTAAAATCTATAACAAATAAACTAATTAGCTACTGAAGTACAACACACATGGTGTCACTATAAATATTCGCCAAGATATGTATAGTGAATATATAAGAATAATTTGCAAGTAATAATTATCAGTTACAAAGACGAGGTTACTCTATATACATGATAATGTTCAGAAAAGATAAGATCAAATATGAATTTAATGATGGTTCTAATAACAAGTGAGAATGTGTAATTAGTTAAAAAATCTTTAATGTATTGCCAAAAAAAATACAGAAATTACTTAAATTCTTTCATTTAACAGAGGAATTTTTATGTAAACTTAGACCCTAGTCTTATAGCAGAGAATTGTCAAAATTTATTATTCAATAAGAAAACTCTTCAATTGGAAAATAATATTCAATAAAGAAATTTCAATTGAAAATTATAATGTTGTTATATATGCATCACTTTTTCAGTGTCCACACATGTTTATAGGTTCAAATGCCATATTTCAAAATCAAAGTTATTTATTAAATAAAACCTTATAAAATCTGATAATTCATTTGTGTGTGCAAATTCTTCAATCTAAATCTCTTACATTAAATTATTTTTGCCTTGTAAATTACAGCCTATTATTTATTTAAATTTAATTTATTAGTGTGTTTGTACTAATATTTCAAAGTTTTTAAAAATATTTTATGTATATTGACAATGACGAGTATTTCCATAAAAAAATTAAACAAGCATACGCAATTGTTGATAACCAGTATTATATGATTAATTGTTCATTTAATAGTTGATTTTATCGCTTTTAACTTATTTCAAGTCTAAATTTTCTATGCAGGAATACTCACTGTAATTTTTATTATCTTTTCTCAGACAAAAATTTTCAAAGAGGAATAAGTTAGAATCTTGATTGTGCAAAACATATCTTTGAATCTAAATGTATTATAAGAAGTACAAAAAATGTAAACAAGATCTTAGCCCCCCCCCCAAAAAAACCAGTCATTTAAACTATTCCAACCATTCAGGAAAACGATAAACATTGCGAATATAAAAGTCTGCCCCCTTTTATATATCCATAAATAAAGGAAATGTGTTCCTTCTTTTTATATATATATATAAAAAACGGAAGGTGAAAATGCGCTTTAGCCCACTGCTTGGCGATATTTTGAAAATCGCCAATTCGGCGCGTTTCTGCGAAACGTCTTTGCAATTGCAACCTTCCCGACACGTTCCGCGAAAACCTATTGTAAACAAAACATATAATTCTAAAGCATAAATTAGTATGGAAACTGTTGCCACAAAAAGGTAATAAAATAATATGCAAAACGAACATTATGATCATTAAAATATTTATCAGTTAGGTTTAAATTAATTATTTACATTTTATGTTATAATACTTACACATTTTATGCCGTTACATAACCTTCCCGACACGCTCCGCGAAAACGTAACCAAAATGGCATCCCAGAAAGAAGGAATTTTTTTTAAAAGGGCATTAAAATTACAAACGATACCATGTACACACCGTTCCGTTTTAACTTAAAAAAAAAATCTGAGAATTGCACAATGTAGGCAACGTACACAAATAAACAAAATAAGCTAGAATAACGAAAATAAATTACAAGAAAATGCCATGTGCATAGCGTTCCTTTGAAACTTAAAAAAAACTTCAGCGAATTGCACAATGTAGGCAATATACACAAATCAACAAAATAAGCTAAAATAACGAAAATAAATTACAAGAAAATGCCATGTGCACAGCGTTCCTTTTAAACTTAAAAAAAAAACTTCAGCGAATTGCACAATGTAGGCAATATACAAACAGTCAGCCATGTTGGCGGATATACGGAGTTACCCATGTTGGCGCGCTTATTGCTCATTCAAAAACAATCGCCGCCAAGCAGTGGGCTAAAGCGCATTCCCACCAAAACAGAACATATTTCCCTTTCTAATCTTTTGAAAGTAGCCAACTTTCAAAAGATTAAAAAATGATAAACTAGGCCAATGTTAGTAACCCGCCTTTTTTTTTTTTGAAAAAAAAAGCGTCACTGCAACAGACTTAGGCAGTTCATGTACTTAGGATTCACTTTTTTCGATTCAGTTCAAGTGACAGATCTGTGTCTGACAACTCAATGCGCATGCATGGTTAATGTTAGTGCGAATAGCATCGGCCCTTAAACACAGTTAGCATAGAAAGATGGGACTAAGCACCTTCACGCTCGCTATCAGATTAGTCCCAAAATCAATCAAAAATCCATCTATTCAGGACAACACACTTTATTTAAACAAATCTCTACATATAATAAAACAAAGAGTCTGTGTGTGTGTCTTTCGTTTGTGTTGCGAGTAAGCTAATAGACCCAGGGCCACGAAATTTGGTACATAGGTGTATCTACATAAGAACCAGTGCACCTCGAAGCGATTTTTTTCGAATTCGAATTTTTTTAATTTTATGTTTTGTGACCAAATCGCGTCATTTTGAGACATAATGGGCTACAGGAAAGCGAGATTTCACTCTATACATTTCATTTTTACATCGTCGTGAAGCGTAGACACTTAGCTATTTTACGAAATAAATTTCGTATTTCAATAAATCAATTCAGTATGAATTTATTTAGGATGGTGAGCTTGACACCTTTTCAGCGGAATTTTTTTAAAAAAAAACTTATTTTAAAAAAATGTGCTGTTTATTTTCCTTTTATTTTTGGACACGTTGAACTTTAATTCTTTCAACTCCTTTTAAAAAAAGAATTTTGGAAAAATGACGTGGAAAAATAATATTTCGTATTTTTTTAAAATTTTTTAAATGAAGCTTCGAAATACACTTCTCACATCTCAGGTATTTTAAAATGTAGTTTTGGCAACAATTTTCCTTTTTTTGCGACAGTAAATTGTTTAATTACTTTATTAGGATAATTAACATTTGTGTCAAGGGATATTGCTTATTTCATTGTAATATTTTATATTATGTTTTAATATATAATTT
>KK117936.1:270734-294914 GCA_000611955.2 Stegodyphus mimosarum | reverse complement strand
ATTGCATTCAGTTATGACGATTCCTTCTTGGTGTTGCAATTTTCACAAACGTGAGTGTATAAATATAGAGTTTTGAGCGGCTCTTCTGGTTCGTAAAGGAAGCGAAACTTTACCTTTGGAACAGCATATTCCTGAAGTTTCATCTTTCCATTTTAAAGCAACGCAAAACTGGCATTTTTTACTCATCGAACCGGTAGCAATTAATGGATGATTATGGTAATCAACTGAAGGATCGTATTGAAGTCCAGAATCATTAAATACGGACCAATTGTTATGCATGAAATTTCACTGGTGTTCAGTTTGCATTTCTACATGAACGATTCTTCTCGCCTGCAATTGTTCTGGAGTATCTCTCGGTCTAATAACTGCCTGTTGTTGAACTTGTTCTTCGAAGCGAATCTGTGTTTGAAGAGGCGTTTCAATAGCTCTCAAATCAGTTTGACGTTCAGCTTGTTCTTTCAAGCGGATCTGCGTTTGGAGAGGTGTTTCAGCAGCTCTGAAAGCAGCTTGGCGTTCAGCTTCTTCTTCTAAACGAATTTGTGTTTGAAGAGGCGTTTCAGCAGCTCTTAAAGCAGCAAAGCAGCTTGTCGTTCGAGTTGTTCTGTCAAGCGGAGTTGTGTTTGGAGAGACGTCTCAGCTGCTCTCGTAGAAGCTTGACGGGAAGTTTGGGCCTTTTTCTTATCTTTGAGAAATTGTTTCATCAGTTCTCAAAACAGATTGTCGCCTTGCTTGTTCTTGTCTTCTTAATTGTGCATGTACGGAAGATTCTTGGGATCGAGCAATTTTTGCTCCCCGGGCCCGAGATGAATTCCTAGACATGTTAGATTTACGTTTGCGAGGCATTTCGAAAACTTAAAAAAATAAATAAACTGTCCTTAAAAGTTTCAATCTCCGCGTTAATTTTAAAAATACGTGTATCGCCAAGAAATCTAGTAAAACTGCTACGTATATTTCCTAATGACTGAAAAATGTTTGTGAAAGAAGAGCCAAAAGCCGGAAATGCTAAAGGATTTTAAATAATAAATTAAATCAAACAAATGAAAATTAATAAACGCTTAATTAATAAATGTTACGCTTTCACACTTTAATTACTTAACCGATCATCATGAAATTTTCAAGAAATATTTTTGATATATTAGAAAGGTTACAAATGTTTGCGTGGTTGAAGCCACACACCTGCGCGCAGACAGACTTTTACATCGTTTAACTTATTGTTATGAAACTTTCAACATTTAATGTTTATAGAACGACAATCATTTTAAGCTATAAAACCTATTATATAGTTTAAGTTTCAACAGGTAAGTTATATTTTATGGCCTATAACATTTTCTAATATTTAAAAAATATGTCTTGAAAATTTCATGATGATCGGTTAAGTAATTGAGGCGTGAAAACGTAACAAACAAACAAACACATTCGCATTTATAGTTAGGATTTGTACATTATGGTCGTGGCAGATAGTGGTCTCGCTTTAATAAGATTCTTCTGTAGTTAGTAAATACGAAAACACATTTTACACGAGTATCACCAATGTATCGATTAATTTCCAGTGGAGAATAAATTTGAGTGTTTAAAATACGCATTTTCTAACCTATAGTTTCGCTTATCCGAATGTTAAAAAAATTCTCACCAAATTTTGTTACCTCAAGAAACTATTTATTTACTCGAAAATAACCATATCTGTTTTACTCATACTCTAAATGAAAAAAATTCTAATTCATCTATAGCAAATGCTATTTTTATTGTAATATCCGAGAAAACAAAGTCCTCCCCAAATCGACGAGGGCTTCATCTCGTTCAGGTACTGCATTCGTATTTTCATCCTTATTCATGCTAACAGGAACTGGAGATTTTGATTCAGCTTGAATATTTCTACATAAAAGTATGTGGTGTTTCTTCCCACAAATCACACATGATGTTCGTTTTTTACATTTAGCTATTACATGTTTTCTGTCTAAACATAAAAAGCAACTGCGACTATTTAGAACTGCCTTTTGCCTTTCCTCAGATGTCATCTTTCTTGCTTTAAAGCAATCACCAGATGCATGATTTCCAGCACAAAAAAATACATCCAGTTGAATTTTGTTCAGATGTTGCTATTAGAGTAGAAGCAGAAGGTGTTTTGGAAAATTCTCCTCGGTTTTTGAAACCAAAGTGTTTAGCATTCCCAGGCTTGAGTCTGATATTTAGTAAAGCACTGAGTAGCTACAGATACTCTCTCTTCACCTTCAATTTCATCGAGCAAAAATGAAAGCAAACCATCTAAATCCATCCGATGTGTTGACTCATTTTTGTCTTTTCGCTCACTATCAGATTCTCTCTGACTGCGATTAATAACTCGGAACCTTTGCCATGCTCTTAATGTATCATCCGGCAATGCCGACTGTACTAAAAAAAGATACAACATCGCCGCATATTTATCTCTAGCAACACCCAGAACTTTTAACGCTCTAAGTTTTGATTCTAAGTTATCATAGAGTTTTAGTAATGAAAATTTCTGCTGAGATTTTTTTAATAATACTAACGAAAGTAGATCTTTAACATAGACTTCTATAAGAAGGTATTCTTTTCCAAAACGCGACTGTAGTTGCTGTAAAGCTTTACCATAACTTTCACCACCGGGCGGAAAGCTGTTAACTAACTCTTCAGCAGATGACCCTTTTTCCATTAACTGCAATAAATATGCAAATTTGTCATGATCATCTAAATTGGGATCAGTATCGATCTTTTTAAACTGGCCCCAAAACCCTAACCAGTTTTTAATATTCCCATCAAAAGTCTGGAGTTTAAGTTTAGGATAACGAATTTTGAGTTACGCTTTATTTAACAACAGAACCGTTTTCCTTTTCAGCTTGAAGCGAGACTAACTTTCATTCTACCATTCTCCATTTATCAATATAGCATTCAGACTCATCAAACTCATTATTTATCACAGTTTCATCTTTACAAATTTTAATCAATTCTTCTCTATAAGTCTGTTTTATTTCAATCATAGGTTTCGTTTTGTCCTCAACTAATTTAAGTTTTGAAATTTTTCTTCTAAAGATAAATCATTTTCATTCTTCTCAAAATCATTTAAAGCTCTTGTAAACAATCTCCTAAATTGAGATCATTTGCACTTCAAAACATCCATTATAAATAAACGAAAGAATTCTACTTACAGATAACAGTCGTGTCAGCGGACGCCAAATGTTCAAAAAATTCTCACCAAATTTTGTTACCTCAAGAAACTATTTATTACTCGAAAATAACTATATCTGTTTTGCTCATACTCTAAATGAAAAAAATTCTAATTCATCTATAACAAATGCTATTTTTATTGTAATATCCGAGAAAACAAAGTTACACTAACTCTCAAAACAGAACATAGCATATTGCCATTCTCTGAAACATAAACTATACAAAACATAGATAATAATATGAAGAGGTAATGAATCAAAAAACCTATAGAGTAAAGAAAACGATTACATCTGCTTGAAGCTTGTGCAATATTACTTAGAAGCTGCAGTTAGAAAAAATGTAAACAAAAAATATTAGAGTCAAAATATTGTTCACCGAAACTGCAACTTACGAAAGGTCACATACCATTAACCGAGGGGGTAAGATATTTGAATGCTGATACAATGAAGCCTTGATAAGACGTTTGCAATGCTTTTCAACAAATCTATATTAGCATACAACTTTCTGGAACATGACATAAAAAGTTAAGACATATCTGCATAATAACACAACAGTTTATCGATCGAGATGGTGACTTTTCTTGAATACAACTAAATACACAAATTCGCACGTACACTAATTCTGTGATGAAGCTTATATGAAATTTTATTATCATTATTAATTTTTTATCATTCAGTTACTGTTTTGTACTCTTAACAGGATTGGTACTCATTTAGATTTTAATATCATAATATTAAATAGTAGTAGTAATAATAATAAAACACACTTTAGTTCTCATTTGATATGCATAGAATCTTATACAGAACAGAGCTAACATGTAAAGTTAAGTAATAAAACAGTTTCAGGTCCTATTAATAATACGACTGCTTTTCATAGCTTGTTCTTTCTGATCTCTACCTGAAGATGGCATATTTTTGCGAAGATATGTATTAATTTCAACGCTTTGCGAGAGAAATTCAGAAAGTAAAACAGTTTAGGCTTTCGAGTGCTTAAGAGAATTTGCACATGAATTTTATTACGACATACTTATGCTAGAGTATGCGCAGCTGTTGTCTATTCGTTCAGACACGCTTTGAGCATTCTTAGTGACTCATGTCTGAGATATAAATCAGGGGCTGATTTTCTTCTAATCTGTTGTGGATATTTAAGTATTTTTTGTCATTAAAAGTATCAGAACTGTACAGAAAACTGCATGTTATATTGAAACAATCATGTTATGAAAAATGGGTGTAATACATTAAAATCCAACACAATATGTAGCAGACTGCCACTTATTACTTTCAGCATCAGTTGTGGCTTATGAAACTTAATCATGGTACAATTTCATAGTTATTAACTAATCTTGCCTGTTTGTTAATATGCAACCAGCCGTTACGTAGAGATTTGGATACCGCATCATTCGCACATTTAATATCTCATGTCTGTCTCTCCAGATACAATATGTCATATATGTTATGATTTGGGAATGTTGATGGCGATTATAATAGATGTTGAAGCACACATATAAGATCCATAATGAAAAGTAAACTTGGAAGTCGGGTAGATAGATGCAAGAAGATGCAATCGTTAGCAGGTTTAAATAATATTCCTTTTATTGTAGTTAAATATTTTGTGGCCACAAATATCTTGGCACACTAATCGGGCCCGTTTCGGAACATAACTCTTTAACATTTTTTTATATTTTTGCGATAAGAAGAAAGTGCGGCAGCAGTCTGGCTGGGGTGAAGCGCAGAAGCAAAGTGCAGTGTGTTCCGGACAAAATCTTACATTCAGATTGAGTTAGTTTCGGTTGCAATACCATTTCATTGAATAATTAAAAAAGCTCTAAAATTATCATAGGCTGTTCTGATTTTTAATTCCCTTTACATCACCAACATTATGTAAAAGTCATATGATATCGATTAGTTTAGAATTGACACAATCCAGAAAAAGTTATGTAAGCGGTTACTGTTTTTAGAACAGAGAGGGGAAATACCCAAATTAAAATGAAGAAGTAAGAAGATACTGCTAATTTAAGTTATAAGTTTGATCACATATTTTTATCTTACATGTATGCCTAATATATTTCATGCCGTTTTTCATGTATCATGCACAAAAATTAGGTTACTTGATTAAGGCAAAAGAACTCAAGCCCTATCTATTTACAGGGAGGGATGGATGCCGTTATTAAGAACTTTTTTAAGGGAAACCGACTCGTATCTACGTCACATTTCGGAAGATCACGAAAATCCTGTGCAGCCAGCCCATTCACCGGAATTTGAATCTACGTCGAACTACCATTGTTTGGCGACTTTACTGCCTGGGAGCTGCTGGGCACTGCGTGTTTAATACATTCGAAAGTTTATGTCAGTGGATGGTCAGAAATTTTAAAATGTAAATCAAAATTTAGGCACATGCAAAACATATTTTATGATTTTGTAATTATATTTGAACTGAATTATATATGGTACAGAGGTAACCTTTTTCCTAATATTAATTGTTTTCTATCATTTTGAAAAACACACTTGTGCGAAGATGTGGGGGTTTTTTAAACTAGTACTTCATTTCGTATCCTTCTTACATTTCTACTTTTCCTTACATTTACACCGAAATGTAAATTAACTGAGTCTAAATAGCGCGGGAGAATGTACATACAAGTTCAGAATGAGAGAGTTTTAAACCAACTTTAGCCAGTAACGCTCTCATAACTTTACCTACCAGTACAGCTGTGCTGGTTTCCGGTGACTTCCAATTTTTTGCTGGTATTTACGTCAGAAGTCGCGCTTAATTTGGAGCGGGTTTATTAGTTTCTGATGTTTGATTTGTAAATAATGTAAAGTATTAATGTGTTTGAATTCCTCAAGAAGCTGTTGTTACGCTCTGTTAACTTTTTAGTTTGTAAACTATCAGTCTGTAGTGCAACCCATGGTAAACTTTTAGTTTAAAATTAGGCGTAAAAGGAAACTTAGTTTGGCGTAGATTTTGAAACTAAGGATTTTTTTCTCCCACCCCCCTCCTCGATATTTTACATCTACTTATATCTCTTCGAATTTGAACAGGGATAAATAGAAAGGGCTAGGTCATTCCTTTCTTCGACTCCTCGCCGACGTGAGCCTCATGGAGGGGGTTAACTGGTAGTAATCTGACGTCACTGTTATGCACCTGCTCTGATTTCGCCCGTTTAAAACTGTAGTTTCATTCAGTTTGCGAGACGATTTTCTGGATGTCGCATATCTCAAATTAATTTTAATCATACATATTTGTTTTCTAATAATGCAAATATTTAAAATAATTTGTGTATATATATGTATATATATAGTTTTAATCAGTTTTCCTTTTAAATTCTACATTTAAAGTATCCTTTATGTAATATGGCTTTTTGTGCTGTAGCAACGTGCCGTAACACTTATAGAAATACGAAAGGAAGAGATATTGTATTTTATGCTTTCCCAAAGGACAATTTGATTTTGACGAAAGAATGGATACATAAATGTCGAAGACAAGATTTTATTAATGTGAAAAACGCAAGAATTTGCAGCGAACATTTTCTGTGCAGTGATTATGAAGATGATATGAGAAATCGCTTGCTTGGATTGCCACAAAGGAAACTGTTGAAATGCAATGCTGTGCCGAAAGTAAATTTATCGTGTGATGTAAACGAAATAACACCAAGAAATCGGAGACATTTGAAAAGAAAACTAATGCAGAGTGCTTTTGAAAGACTACACGAGTTAAGTCCAAAGAAAATTTATTTTGAGGCCGAGAACGAAATTAAAGCTGACAATAATAAATCAAATGTGAATGATTTTGAAATAAAACTTACAAACGACAATGCCGTAAGTGACAATATCTCTGAATGCCCTAATTGTAAAGATAAACAAGAATGCATTGATAATTTGAAGAACAAAATTATATTCTTAGAAAATTGTAATAAAATATTGAAAAATAGAGAAAAGAAAAATTTTAGAATGTTTGCTCAGCGACAAAAAAGGTGGACGACATCTAGAAAGAAATTTGTATCGGAAATTAAAAAATTTAAATCCCAAACAGCAAAATTTAGGAAAAAACAGCACAGATCGGAGAATTTGGAAAAACGCCTAAAGCATATTTTTACAAAGACGCAGATTAACGCATTGCTAGAAAAGAAGGAAAAAATCAGGTGTACTAGTGAAGATATTTCACGCTGTATTGTCATAAGAGCTCTGTCATCTAAAAGCTACGATTTTCGGAAAGAAAAAATGGGTATTCCTTTACCTAGCACTAGCACATTAAAGAGACGGTGCGCTAAATTTTCATGTAGCCCAGGAATTCAGAGTGATGTTTTTGCTGTAATGAAGGAAAGATGCGAATATTTGAATTCTGTAGAAAAAATATGCGTTCTCAGTTTCGACGAAATGCATATAGATTCTAAACTCTGTTATGACTCTAAACTGGACCAAATACTTGGTCCTTTTCAAAAAGTGCAGTTTGTTTTAACCAGAGGTCTCATTTCGCAGTGGAAACAACCAATATTTTTTGATTTTAATACTCCAGTGAAGAAAGAACTTCTTTTTTCACTCATAAGACATATTCAGTCATCTGGAGTAGAAGTGAAAGCAATAGTGTCTGATTTAGGCGGATCTAGTACTTTGTGGAAAGAAATACAGATTTCTTATAGATATTAATAGTTCTAAGTTTCCAAATCTAGTGTTGCAAACAAAAAAAATATGGGTTTTTGCAGATTTAGCACACTGCCTCAAATTACTGAGAAACCACTTTCTAAATAAAGGATTTATTTTAGAAGATGGAATTGTTTAAAATGTTGATATTATTAAAGAGGTTTTAAATAGAGATTCAGGAGAAATTAAATTGTGTCACAAACTAAAACCAAATTATTTAATGGTCAAGGGAAACGAGAGAAAAAAAGTCGCTCCAGCGAAAACATTATTTTCAAGAACTACCGCGAAAGGTATACTCCACCTCACAGGAAATCAAAAAGCATCTGACTTCTTTGAGTTAATCGACAGTTTTTTCGATATTATGAATAGTACCAAGCCATACCCTCCTTCAGATAAAATACTGAAAGCAGCATTTGGATTAAATGAACATCATGAAAAACAAATTCAAATTTTGGAATTAATGAAGAAAGTCATTGGTGGATTAAGAGTTCAGGGAAAATCCAACATGCTGCCTTTCCAAAAAGGAATAATAATTTCAATAAATTCTCTTTTTGGCCTACACCAGAATCTGAAATCATCGTATGATGCTAAATATATTTTAACATCTAGATTAACTCAGGATGCACTTGAAAGTCTCTTTAGTCAGATTCGAGGGCTTGGTAGGTTTAATGACCATCCATCACCTAGTGAAGTTATACGCCACTTAAAGCAATTAATACTCGCTAATAAGCTGCCAAAGTTATCTTCAAAAGTGTGCACGACTAAAGAAAGCAGAAATATTGATTCATATTTAACATCAGAACTACTTGAAATGGCTTTGAAAACTGAGGAGGAAGATGCTTTTCCATTATATAACTATTGATGATTTGGATTTGGATTTCATAGAGGAACCTTCTCCTATCGCTTGGGAATTAGAACTGAATTCCGCCAGACAATTTTCGACCGCCGAAAAAGAAGCATTAACATATGTTGCAGGTTATATTGCCTACCGTGTGCGAGACAAAGACCCATCATTGGGAACAATATCTAAAAATAGTGCTGATGAACCAATATTTAATTCAGAATGGATTAAATTATTGTCCTTAGGAGGTTTGACTACACCTTCCCATTCATGGATGAATACAGTTTACGAGTTCGAAAAAATATTTTGTGCAGTTCATGGTACAACTTACTACAAAGGGAAGCATGTAATTGGCTCTTTAATTAATAAACTGGAGAAACATTATCCTGAAGTTAACAGAGAAGCAATTCGTTTATTTTGCAGAGTGCGAACTTTTATTAGAATACGTTTCTTAAATAGAAATGCATATGTTTTTTCCCAAAGAAAAGCAACCCAAAAGGCAAAAAAGTGGATTGCTTCGAATGTGGCAGCCAATAAATAATATTTCAACAGCTTGTAGTTGAATTGCGACTGTACAAGTAAGCATATATAATATGTTTTGATTTGAAATATTTTTAGATGACATTTTAGAAGTTAATAGCATAAAGCATATTTCAAATAAGAACTAATTTTATTAAGTTATTTTTATTGTATCCTGTGTTATTATTAATTCGATTTTGTGCTAGCTTAGCATTCTAGACAAAACATAATAGTATAATATTAAAGTAATTGGCATAAGAAGACTTGTCTCCTTAATCCCCACTTTTGAAAAATTAAATAATGTTTTAGGTACTGCGAGTAAAGTTGTTTTGTCTAAATTAAGATAACAATCTTACATGTATTTATTTAAATGTAATATGATGAAAGCCTAAGTTACAAAATTATTTAAAAAAATATCTGTTATTATGTTGAATCGGGAGAAAAATATGCCAATGTAAAATTTACAATTAGGCTGAAACTCAAACTTAGATTAACAGAAATTTTGCCATATATAACCATACATGTTTAAAACTATGCCAATTTAAGGTTGTTTTTGGTTAATTTTAAATAGCTGTTATTATAGTTATCTTAGAAGCAGTAGTAGAGTTCTCTTAGTTAACATGCAGATAAATAAATGATTAGAAATAAACAGGCATGTAAAGAAAAAATAAATCCCTGCAAATTAAAAATAGGACCTTTATGCTAAGAGTAGCGCATTTTGTCTGTTATTTTAAAATTGAGTAAGTACTATTAAATTTTTTAATGTTCAATGTAAAATGCACACTGCAGTAACATTGTCTCTTCCAAATTATATCTATCTTTCACACACAGCTTATTTAAAACGCTGGTTCTTCAAATTTAAAACGCTAATTTCTATGTTGTGAATTGCATCTCCGCGCTCAGTGTCATCGTGGCTACGTCATCACTCCCCACAGCCTGTTTCAGGGGGAAAAGGTCTATGAGCTAGCCCTTCTCTTTTAAGTCCTGGAATTTGAAGGAACTTTTGATTTTACGATCGCTGTATTTAGTTTGTAGTACAGGATTCTTATTTGAAGGCGGGATGAAAATTCATGTGCAATCTAGAAGAGTTAGATAAGTAGTTTAATTATCTAAATACAATTATTAATTTTTAAGGAAATCAAAAATTCAAGAAGTCACTTATTAGCCCAAATGGGATATTAGTCTCGAAACGAAATTTTGCGTAGAATTTATGTAAACGGAATATCACTTTTCAAATTGTTGCCACAAATATTATCGCTCTGTATTATATTTAAAGAAACTAAATAATGAAGGACCAGCATGAATGTATGAATGTTTTCTGCAATGGGAAAAAACGACGGTACCTAGAGCCATCATATTTTGAATAACGTAGTTTGTAGAGACATTAAGTTATTTCGAAGCAGGAGACATGGAAAATGAGCAACGCCTTCGCCGGGAATCGAACCACGGACCTCTCGGTTACGCGTCGAGCATGCAGACCGCTACACCACGAAGGCATGCGAAGAAGGCGGGAGAAATACCTTATAAGTTCTTTACTCGAACATGGCACCCGGAAATCCGAATTTTGAATTTCGAATTTGTTTTATTATCCATTTCATAGTCTGTAAAACTTAAATGAATTTTCGATTAAGAAAACCACGATTTGAAAGCCAGCAGTGGCAACACTGTACGGAATAAAGCATTTGTATCTCCAGAGCGCGAGACTCTCTATCGAAAATTCTAAAGGTATGCTATTTTTAAATGTCTGGTGACTTTGCTGTTGAATTAAATTTTATGTGGCGCGTAAGTGCAAAAATCATTATATTTAGTAAATAAAGTTAATACACAAAACGTTAATAATAAAAAGACTAAAAATACTTTTGTTAGCCATCTTACTAAGAAAACTGAAGACTGATATGATAAACTGAGGAAAGAGTAGAGAAATATGAAAATGTATGCCAACTCTTAACACTGTATCGATAATTCTAAATTTCGTTAAATGAAATACAAATTTTGTGACTTAAATGTGATGCTTAATAATGAAGCTAAAAAGGCAAAACAAATGGGTTAGCGGGGGTGAATGCAACGGCAGACTGCTAGCTCAGCAAGAGCGTTAAAAAACTTTTAACAAATCCTTTTTAAAATCTGAAACCCTTCAGATTTTTTGTTTTATCTTATTTATTTAAGTACTCTTGCGCACATCTGATTGTGATTCACATAGTCTTTTGCTGGGTTCTGTATCTAGGAGCTTGTGTTAATTCCTCTAGGTTCGAAGCGTATTATCACTTAGTCTGAAACGAATTACCAAATCTTAAGAAAGTTAAAAGAACTTTTTTTATTTAACTTTTAACTGAACAGAAAGGCACTGCTTGTGCGGCAGACGAACTTCTGCTACTTGCGGGTATTTAAATTAACATAAAGTTAAATTCAAATGCGGGCAACGTAATCTGAGACTACAACACAGAATAGACTAAAATTGCCCGATATAGTTAACGGCGCGTATTTAAACGCCTGCTATCAAAGAAGCTAAAACCGGAATAAACCTTAACAGAGTGCGCGGTACTAAGTGACAGTAATACGAAGCTACCTGAAGCTTTAATCTAAATATTCAAATCCTCAGTTTAAATACGAAGCAACTAATTTACATTCTGCTGAGCGCGACGGAAAGGAGATGTTATAGTAACAGTTTAAATCATTATAATGAGTTAATTAACATAAAATACTGTATAGTTTACTTATTTAGTTTCGCGTAATTTTTATTTAGCAGGTTCTTTATGTCATTAGATGATTATCATTAATGATTTAAATGTGCAAAAAAATTTGTCTGTTTTTTGTGTTGATTTAAGAGTTGCAAACTGAAATGAAAATGGATGAAATGGCAGACAAATTTAAAAAAAATGAAATCTTGTAACCATTTTCTGCCAGCTTAATCCAAAATATCTTTACGATAAAAATCATAACTTCGACGAACTAGAGATGTCGTATGCTTTAAGAATATAGGTTTGTATGACGCCCTAGAGAAGTACAGTTTCTTCTTCATCAAGATCAATTTTTAACCCAAAGAAAGGGACAATTTCGCCCAGAAGGGCTATTAATTTAGTTTTGGCATTTTGCGTTGAATTACTTTTCAAATTGTTGCCAAAAAATATTATTGTCCTGTATTATATTTAAAGACATTAAATAATGAAAAATCTGCATAAATGTATATATGCAGGTTTCTCGCATTGTGGTAAAACAACAATACCTAGAGCCGTCAAATTTTGCATAACATAATCCTCCACCCGAATATGGGCATCTGGAAGCCCAAATTTGGAATTTGTTTTATTATCTATTTCATATTTTGTAAAACTTTAACGAATTTTTGATAAACAAGCTCAACGTTTTCCAAGTGAGGAATGGCAGCATTGTACAGGAGGGGGGGGGGAGGAGCTTTTAGATTTTAGGGGCGTTTTTTTAACGTTTCGTGTGTTACCTTTATTTATTAAATATCATGTTCTTCGCACTTAAACTATAAAATTCAGTTCAACAGCAATATCGTAAAATAATTTTAAAATAAGCATATCTTTAGAATTTCCGATACACGCTTAAGTTTTATTTATTTATTTATTTTTTTTTACAGTGTTACCATTGCTCGCTTTGAAATCGTTGGTTTGTTAATCAAAAATTCCTTAAAGTTTTACAAAATATGAAATGATAATAAAGGAAATTCCAAATTTTGGCTTCCAGATGCCCATATTCGGGTGGAAACGTGCGTTATTGAAAATTTGATGACTCTAGGTACCGGTGTTTTATCACAGTGCGAGAAACATACATACATTTATGCAGATTCTTCATTATTTAGTTTCTTTAAATATAATACAGGGCTCTAATATTTGGTGGCAACAATTTGAAAAGTGAATCAACGCAAAATACCAAAACGAAACTAATAGTCCTTCTGGGGAAATTGGTTCTTCGGAAAAAAAAAAAAAAAAAAATCTCCAGCGCGAGAGAGTGTGTACCGGAAATTCTAAAGATATGCTGTTTTTAAATGTTTTGTGATATTGCTGTTGAATTAATTTTATGATTTAAGTGCGAAGAACATGATATTTAATAAATAAAGGTAGCACACAAAACGTTAAAAAAAGTCCCTTTGGTCGTGTTATAAAATCTGAAAGCTTTCGTATTATTTCTTGAAAGCGACATTGATGTCGTTGCGCCATAGCTGGCAACATATTGGCGATGGATGGTAACAGAGTTGGCATTCGAATTGTACTCATTACGTTGCAACATTTTGCGTCAAGAGTTTATCTTCTATTACTGCTATCATTAATTCATAGAGGAAACCATTGTCGGTAGTCTCTATAATCTGGAGCATACTGATGTGTTTAGTCAATTAGTTACAGATTAGTTCAGTGATTAGTCAGTGTGTTAACGAAGAATTATGTTTTTAGTTTCGACTAGAAGAGGTTATTCTGATTAGTTTTTTATTTATCATTACACAGACCGATACGAATCCTTGATTTGAAGTAGCGTAATCTTTAGAAATGGCAAATCTGTGTAAATTGCTTAACGTTATGTTTTACAAGATTCGACTTTTAGTTTATCATGTTTCACTCGGATGAGTGCTCATTGATATCTAATCCCAAAGATTTTCTGGCGTTAAATGTAACGTATACATTATGTTTGTCGAATCTGTTGGCCAGATATTTCACCCACTGAATACATACCTAAGATATGATAGAAATGACTCCAGCGTACATGAAAAGCACAAAACAATAAGAGTTGCTTCGTGAAAATATGGTCTGGAATATTACAACAGGAGCCTAACAGAGTTCTTTGTAGGTTTAATCGTTGTTTCTGTATGTGTTATATTTCCTATCCACCTTTTTTTGGGTTATATTATTATTAATCTCTTGCGATGATTATGCAACTTTGAAGCAAAAAACTGCCGTAATGTTAAAACAAAACAAACAAAAAAAGGTGGGCAACTTTTGATGAAGGGAATTGTTACTCGCAGTTAGAAGAACGTGATCTTCCGTTTCTAAATAACTTCCTAAACCCATAGATTATATCAGTTTCGTCTATGTGCTAAAATACATGTGCTTGGCAACTAATTGATTTATCGTGTTGCCGCCGCCTTCGCCGTTTTCAAGAAATCGAGCATTTAAGTTTTGAAATCAAACTTTCTTCTTATGACTTCAATATGGAGTGCATAATATTCGGGTATTAAATAAATAAACCACATATATTCATTCACATTTCAGACGTATGGTGATATAGGCCATCACAACAATTATACGTTGCAGTCTCGTTATTGAGTGGCAGATTGCCAAGAGTAGTAGTAGAGATTGATTGGTAAGTTGAGTCTGACAAACTACGCGATGGTTGTCTGCTTTTAAGACGGATGCCTTCGGGGAAGAGTTCGGAGGTAAAATGGCTCATTTTCACATTGCACAAAGGGAAAACCCCGAGAATTCCATGCTTCTTGTCCATACATTACGTGAATTCGAGGCGAGGTACCATTATTCATCGGTCATATCCTAGCCAACGATGGGCTCAGAAACAGAGTATTTGTTAGGAATTAGTTAACAAAAATATTGTTCATAAACCTACATAGAACTCTTTTAGGCTCTGTTGTAATATTCTGGACCATATTTCACGAAGTAACTCTCACTGTTTTGTGCCTATCATTTATGCTGCAGTCGTTCCTATCGTATCTTAGGTATGTGTTCAGTGGGTGAAATATCTGGCAAACAGAATCGGCAAACATAATGTATATATATTTGTTTATTAAAATCATTAAATATATTTAAATTACGCTGGAAGGATTTTTATCTTACACTGGATTAAAGTTCTGAAAAACTCTACTGATTAAAAACACTTAACTTTATAGAGTCTGGAATTGTTAGATAGCATGAAATTAGATCAGAACTCTGAAAGACAATTGGTGAATTTTCTCAATGTCTTGTAAGTACCACAGAGACAGGAAAAGGAAGCCGAAGGACCCTTTATTTAACTTAAGCTATATAATCGGCATCAACTCGTACAAAAAATATGTTAATTCAAATTCGTATTTAAGGATCTGTGTATTATTTCGTTCAGTGTTTTCCGAGTTCTAGTGCTTAGAATCTACCTTAATGTAATCCAACAGAGATCGGGTCAACCAAACCTTTATTTAAATTAGATGTGATTAATATACGTTCGTTGTCCAAAAGTTGCTAATTAGAATTCACAAGGAAATGGTTTCCTTGAGTCTACGTTGGCGCGCATTTGAAGGAAATAGGTTGGATGCGTGATTGATAGAAAGTTGAAGCAAAGTAGGTTGTGCTTGGGAAGGTTAATATGCGTGCAAATAGTTTTGCATATTAATCTTCTTACAAAAACCTTACAGAAATGATAAATTAATTGTTTCCAAATATTTTTATTGATTTTGTTTTTATGCTAGTTAATGCGTATATGATATAGGAAAATATTTCAACTAAGTAAACATAAATATATAGTGATTAATCTGAACTGCAATTTCAAGGCAGTGTTTACGTTTGCCATGCATGGTTTTCGTTAAAATTATCAAAAAGGCGCAAATAATTTTTCATTAAAACGTTTCCTAAGAAGAACAACATCAACAATGCACTGAATTGATAAGTTATTGTATTTTATACGTCCGAACGTCTCTAACGAAGCAGATGCCATGGTAAGCAAGCAGGATAGTCTGTGTTATATGATATGCCAGGCATTCAAAATCAAGATTTGATTAATGAACTTTTTGCGCAAATCCAAAAAGATTATGATAATGGTGGTATATGTAGTCGCAACTTAAAAATGACATAAAATTTTCAAGATGTGTTAGTGCGACATTAATAATGCTTTTCGAAATCATGGATGCAGTTCGCTTCGTTGAGGGACGTGATGGTTCTCTTTCGATAGATACATCATCTAGGCTAATTTTCATAATTAACTAGCGGGCAAGTCCGCCAGCTGAGCGGGCTGCGCCCGCTTGTTGCCCGGGATTCGAAAGTTGGACAGAACTACCAGTGTTCAGTGATTTGTTAAGGGCCCTTCTAATGGTAAACTTTAAGTCCTATCTATAAATTTGATCACGAAAATACCCACGCTTTCGCCGGGATTCGAAAGTTGGACCGAACTACCAGTGTTCAGCGAGTTTACCGCTCAGCCGCCAATGGGCCCTTGTACAAAGTGTAATCCCCAAAATTTTCCGCCTTTATTCACGTATGCATCCACATTCGCGTAGGCGCTTATTCGCCGGGATTCAGCATGTCCTAAACCGTGCATGTTAAAAAAAAAATAAAACTTAGAAAACTAGGGTGGAATGTTTGTGTTTCCTACAAAGATGATATCGTGTTATAATAAAAGAATTCGTCTATCGCTATGTGTCACAGCACCTAGATGGAAACTCCCAGAGCAAGGAAATATGGCATATTAATCTTGCATGGGATTCCTGGGAGCATAAGTAATGTTTTCAAAATTCCATCTCTCTCATACACTTGCACGCTCTTTTTTAACAAAAGGTTCTAGTAGGGTAATTCTTTTTATTATTTATCAGATTTTTGCCTATTTTATATCATCATCTCGATGGTATGCTTTTATATCAGACCATACTGTCCTGCATTAGGGAGTTCTATAAAAAAATATGTGCGTACAGAAAGGAACTTTTATGTTTCTGTTTATTATTTTCAGTAAACAGTGTGTTTACTTTTTTTTATACCTCAAGAATTTTTAGTGTATCGAGACTGCAACGGATGGCGTTACCGCCGTGTGATGTCATATGGTCGTCATGGTAACGAGAATTTTTTTTTTTGCCCCTTTTTTTTATTATGAATGTGTATTCGAAGCGTGACCTGCTTATGGTGATTAATAGTGTAAGAAAAATGATATTGTGTATTCTTTAGTGAAAAATATACAAGTGCGCAGTCGTCATGTGGATGGCTTACTTCATATTAAAAGTGTTAATATATTAAAGTGTTTATTTATTGTTAGTGTATACAGTCTATTTTCTCGTCTTCAAGTGAAAACAAAACAAAATACAGTGCATCGAGGGTATAAAGATAATTAGCCACTGTTATGTATTCTTGCTGGAGGCTTTCGGAGAAATAATATTCTAAAATGCATCTGGGGGTAAGAGAATACCAGGTTTGGGGGGGGTCTGCTTTCTGCAGATTACCGGAAAATGAAAAGGAGGATCATCTTGTCTGAATAATTATTTTTTGATTTTGCGTATAACCTATCGTTCGCTAACTCATGCAATTAAATCTACTGACGCTATGATATAAAATTTCCTGCAGAATCTCTTAGCTAATGATATTTATTTTGTCGGAAATAAATCTGCTACGTTGCTGAGGATTTTCAAAGAAAAGGAATCGACAAGAGGGTATTATATTCATCATTAGAGTAACTGCGTGGGTCGGATGCGAAGTAAGGAGAAACGGTCATGTTTTCGCGAAGGAAAAGTGGGGCTTTATAGCGTAGGTGTTTTTAAAATGGCGGATTGTTTCTGCGATATATTTAGCTTTAAGAAATTTGATATTTACCTTTAAGAAACGATTTGAGGTGGGGGCATTGTAGCTTGCAAAAGAGGCTTCGAAATCGATTGGATTTTATTTACCTGGAAATACAGTGTGCCCAGTGTTTGTATTGCTCGGTTAGGAAAGGTTTAGTTCATTTTGATGTTTGAATGCATATACTCCCTAAATTTAGTGGAAGTAGCTAAATGGGTATTCTGGTGTTTCAAAGTTTAAAACTTTATTTTACTCCAGAACTTTAACTATCCAATGTAGTATTATAATGTTTGATGAAAACAAAGAACTATGTACGTTTAAACTTTTTAAGGGGGATACATAGACGTATTTTATCATTTTCAGTCTTCTTAAAATTTTTCTTTAGATTGTTTTTTAAATGCTATGCAGTGGTTTATTGTACAGTAATCTACAATAGCGTCAGCAACAAATTATTGGAGGGTGTAGTGTTTATTTTTGTTCAGTATACAGAAAGCATTTAGTACATAAGTACGTTACAAGCAACTCAATATTGTTAGGAAATTTCCAGCTGCGGTAAGATAGCTTCCTCGCAAAGTTAGGTTAGGGTTGCCAGAAAGTGGCAAGGAAAGACAGGTTTGCCAGATTTGACGCAAAATCGCCCATTTGGCGATGAAATTGGCATTAACCCCTAGACGGAACGAAAACATTCTGTAACGAATTCTTACCGATTTTCCGGAGAATGTTCTCGAAGGCAGATGAAATGCTATATATATCCTGCCTGTACACGGAGTAGTAGAGTATCTAGAATATTTAGAGTAGTATGTTGAGTTTATTAGTGACGTTTGAGTTCAGATATTAGCTTGAGAGCGATCGACTGAGTCGGGAGCAGAACTTTAGTGCTTTGCCGTGAATCTGTCTTCACCATTGTTGCCTGAAAGCTCAGTTGCTGATTGTTTCAGCGTGTTTATCGTAGTTTCTGGACGCTTGTAAACGTGTCTTTGGAACTCTCTTGTGTAATACAGGCGAATAAATTGTGTTTTTTTATTTTTCATCAAGTGTTGTTGTCAATTACTCCCAATCCACAAACCCCTAGAACGCAACAATATTTTGTATTCAAACGTATCCACGATTAGATGTCGTAAAATTACACCCTCGCAATATCGACCTCCTAAACAAAAACTGCGTCATGACAAGTAGTTTGTATAACGAAATTGGATTGAATGTACCCACATCAATTGGAGACTTTTTCGTCTTGTAACGGAAAATGGCTGTAATGAACGGTCGTTATAACTCACATCGATTTATATAAATATGCAAATGCAATTTTAAAAAAGTTAAATTTATACATAATGCTTAATTTCTGTTTAGTATTGAATGTTACATAATTTTAAATAGTTTATAATCTGAGAAAATACTTACTTTAAATTTTCTAACTCTTTTTACTATTATGTCTTACTGGCGCTTTTTGTATTTAAATTTATAATGTCTATAAAAAGTTTTATCTTCTTTTTATTATAGTTACTTTTTTACGGCAATATTTATTTGTTGTCGTTATGAGAAAATATGCTAGTAATTTTACAAACCATAGTTTAGAAGGTACAGAGAGGTTCAGCTGGGTGTTTCTGTAAAGTAGCTTTCTTTGCGGGTTTGCGATTAAAGCAGGGAACACAACAGGAGTATGGATTTACCGCCATAATGTCGAAGTCGTTTCATAATCTTAGGAAAATAAAAGTTTAACTGAAAAGAAACCACTGGACTTATTCCTTATCTCTTTATCATAATGTGAAATATTCTTACCTGTAGATATCATCTATTTAGTGTTAAAGTAAGGCAAATTTTAACAGAAATCCGTAATGACAATCAACTAAGCTCGCAAAGACTTTTGCAATTAAATCAAATTAAAATGAAATTACGTCTTGATGATTGATCTTCATGATATATG
Source organism: Stegodyphus mimosarum (assembly GCA_000611955.2). NCBI lineage: Eukaryota > Metazoa > Arthropoda > Arachnida > Araneae > Eresidae > Stegodyphus > Stegodyphus mimosarum. Next base: position 275,345 of record KK117936.1, on the reverse strand, counting down.
AGATGTAATTGTTTACTTGATATTACTTAGGTGTGGAACTTTATGATTTTCCTTGGAAACTTAAATTCTTATATTAAAACTTTGCATTCCAATCTGGACCTTCAGTACACTGAAATAAATGTACAGTGGTTAGCATTCGCCTCTGGAGTGCAGAGATTTCAAATGAATCTGGACATTTCGAGCTAAAATATAATGATTTTCTACAATTTTATGAAGTATTTTGATATTTTTGAACTGCTGTTTATTAAATGTTAAGTTTAAAACAATCAATTAGCAAACTACCATTAATTTTCGATATTAAAAAATTTTGCTTATCACTTCATTGGTATCTCGTTTCTTATGTTATTCCTTTACTTAAAATAAAAAGCTCTGTTTCAATTTATTTATGTCATGTCATCTTATAAGGTATTTCTCCCGCCTTCTTCGCATGCCTTCGTGGTGTAGTGGTTAGCACGTTCGACGCGTAACCGAGAGGTCCGTGGTTCGATTCCAGGTGAAGGCGTTACTCATTTTTCATCACTCCTGCTTCCGAAATAACCTAATGTCCCTACAGTCTGTATGAGAAATCGATTACTCATAAACCAATGGTATGGATGAACTAAACGGACGATTTTCTGTCCATTTGGTACGTATTCAGAGCAGGTAGAAAAGTTATGTAATACATTGTGCAGGTTCGTGTAGCATAATACAGATACTTGATTAATCTTAATTTTAATGTTATTTCAGATATAATCTAGTTGAAAGAAAAGTAAATCAGTGTAGAATTTTAAATTAGGCAAAAAAGTTGGTGCAGACATTGAATAAAATTCGATCTATTTCAACTGCGATTACACACAGCCGCCTCTTCTTCAGAAGCAGAAAAATTTTTGTCTTTCAAAAAGAATATACACTATCTAATCGGTTTGGATTTTTTAGTGAAATGTATATCGCAATGTGCGAGAGAATTAGTTTATGATTTGTTTCATATATTAAGCTGCAATCTAAAGGACGAGATTTCAGTGTTTCCATTTCTTCCAACGTCTTTCAGCTTCTCAAACACTTTTATCGCCCATAAGCTTCCTTGATTAAAAAAGTGATAAGAAATGTTTTAATCCTAGCCTGTTTGTCTCTGGTTTTTATTTCCTTTATTATGTGCTACTCTTAAGAAAGATGTGTGAAGAGTCGCTTAATCCTGAAAACTGGGTATGTGTACATTTTCTTATTTGTACCAGTTATTTATCTAATGCTTTCTTGGTTCATTTCGAAATCACTTTTCTTTGCTTTCTTTTTTTTTTTTTTTTGAGTGCTAGGCTAACGCATTCCTCAATCAATAACCTTCTAAAAAGATGTTTTTATTTCAACGTAAAAAATAAATTCACTTTTTGAACTAGAACTCGAAAGAAATAATCTGTTGTGTTTTTCTTTTCTAAACGCGGATCTCATGCTTGCGCTTATTAACTGATTAGTTTGTTAGTATTGAAAATTTTCTTTTATATTTAACCAAAATAAATAAATAAATGGTGTTCAAGGGGATAAAATTGTTATTATTCCTGCACATGATTTCGTGCAAAAATCTTTCTTCGTTTTTTTGTATCGCGTTGTGTGATTGAAACAGAAAAATTGCTGCAAAGTATATATTATCATTAAATTTGTCATTATGTATTAAGAATATATGCAGTTTTAACTCAAGTATAATAAATAATCAATAATTGTATGCCGAAAGTTAATTGGCTAGTTGATTTCTGATGTGCCGTATAATGTTTTCCAGTTGTTTATATCAGAAAATAAATTTTTACTTCCTTGTACGAAGTTAAAAGGAAGTATTGTAATTGCGAAAAATTTCGGGTATCATATTACAACGAAAATATCTATTTTGACCTCTATCGAATGCAATTTAACGATATTTTTGAGTGGCATTCGTACGTAAGAACAGAATAAAAGAGACTTTTTCAAAAAAGAAAAAAAGTGTGAAACTGATTTAAAATGTATTCGGAAGAGATATTTTCGTGGCTTCTGTGCGTACGTACGTATGTATGTATGTATTTGGTATAACTCAAAAAGGAGTAGCCTCAGAACGTTGAAATTTTGTATATAGGACTGCTATAACACGTAGATGTGCACCTCCTATTTTGGTTGCAATCGGACGCACCAAAAGTATATGAATTTATGTATATATATATCCACCCTGTTACTCGGCTCAGTGAGCTCAGTTTTTTTATTTTTATATGTTGCTAAATTGTACATTTTTTGCTTTAAAAATGATTGAGTCATGTTGTTCATATCTTCCGGTTAAGAATTTATGCCTTTAGTTAACCTGCTTGCAAGATTTGTAGAATTTAAAAGTTGCTTAAGTGTGGCTAAGCCTAATCATTTTTCTCATGGCGGACATATTTGTTTACATTTGGATCTTAGGAGGATACTGGATTTGTTGCCAGTCTAGAGATACTAAGCTTCGCAACAACAAAGATAACGTCTTCTTTTATTACTGCGAATTAAATCGTGCTTAATCCATTCCGGAATTTATTCGAAGAAATAAGTGTTTAAGATTTATTTCGTAATTTTTAATATAGATATTTTGAGTTTTTATGTATTTTTGAGTTGTCGCGAAGTGAGTAAACTGAATTAATTGAATGAGAAGTACTGAATCGTCTCTGAAAACCTGTTCCTTTTTTTCGTTTGTTTGTGTTATTTCTTTTACACATGGTTTTAGATTTATTATTGTATTTGAATAGAACAAGTGGCAACGATTAGGTAATTCTTCTGATGACATACATAATTTTTGTGCGTTCTGATGAGTTGTAAAAGGAATGAGATGTAACGCTGTTACGTGAAGCTAGCGCCAGTGTCGCTGTGGTAAACAAATATAGTAAGTTTTAGAGAATGCATTTATTCTATTGTGGTTTATGCGCTATCGATGAAATAGATTTAATTCGATCCAATGAGTTTAAATGAAATGCAAAATGCGTATAATTTAATATTCCATACAAGGAAGTCATGTGGTACATACATCAGTTTTTTTTGGTGGGGGAAATAAAAGCGACTGAATTTTTATAAATGCCTATCCAGAAGAAATATCTTTTGTAGAAAACGACCTCACGTGTGGTGTATGGAAAGTATTTCGCAAGAATGCAATAAAATGATTTAAATTCTTTGAATTAAATTAATATGTTTCGTTCTAGCTTAAATGATGAAAAGCAAATGATATCTTAATGTATTTTTTAAATATTAGACTGCGCTGATTGAATCGGTATGATTTTCAGAACAACATCTGGAAAGAAAAGCGGTGTTTTATATTTATACCAATATGATTTATATATACAGTAGTGGCCAAAATTATGGAAACCTTTTGAAAGAAGCTTATTTTTTAAGTTTGATGGCCCATAACACCATTTTTTTTAAAGATGAATGCTATAAAGTTATATATCATTGGAAAGATTTAATCACATATGTAACGCAGTAATATTTATGAGGAATTAATTACGAAAGTAGTAATTATAAAGAATAAAAACACCCGAAGAAAATGAAACACACAGAAATTCTCATTATGTCAATTGATACTTAATTGGGTCATCTTTAATGTTAGTCGTGGCTTTACAGTGCCTTCTCATGGAGTAAACCAAGAATTTTACTTCTATAGCTGTTATAATGTGAAACTAATATTGAGTTATTGTTTCTGTTAATTGAGTTTTATTGATGAGTTGCTTTCCGCCCAATGCGTTTCTTTAGTTGGCGGCATAGATTAAGGTCTGCGCTATTCCCAGACCATTCCATCAGTGGAATACGATTGTTTTTAATTCAATTATTACACGCAGAGCCAATGTTATAATGCAGCTCAATCCTGTTCAGATATAAATGCTTCTGTATCTTGAAAACATTCATGAGCGGCAAGATATCATTAATCGCATAAATTCCCATATTTTTTGATGTCATACACTCCCACCTCATAACAGTAACTGCATGTTTCACGGTGTGTGTATAGTCAGGTTGTAAATGTTCTCCGAAGCTTCTCCTTATTTTGCTTTATTCGATCACAACCAATCACGAGATTTTGGGCTCATCAATTGCAAATAACGCTGTCCCATTGTTCTGCACCCAGTTTAATCTTTCCATCGTTTGTCTGAGAGAGATAACACCAAAGAAGTAAGCTAAAAGTTTTTATTAACAACATTTTGGAAGTCTGCGGTCACGTGTTCGAATAAGCTCCACCCCTGACGCCATTACACTAACTAAAGTATTTCTAAATACTTCAAAACAAAATATTGTGCTATTTATTGCTTATTTACCACAAATATTCTCAATAGCAATTTTTTTTTTTTTTTGTTTAAACGACCTACTCTCACCCCTTTGACTATGTCACCTAGTATTTTTCGCCTTGAGCGGGATAATCTACCTTAGCTTTACATATGCATTTGCCCTAGGGCCTACTTAAATTGTTTTGGCAAAAGCTCAGAGAAGCTAAGGCTAAAAACAAAGTTTCATGTCAAAAGTCAAGTCAAGTCTGAGACATAAAAATGGCTTTTGTCGCGGAATTCTAGCACTTTGACTAAAATCCTGTAATCTGCGTTTAAAAGACTTCGTACTTCACATGGGATTGCCATATTTCTTTTTCTACATACTTAGATATATATATAC
>KK117936.1:252249-263899 GCA_000611955.2 Stegodyphus mimosarum | reverse complement strand
ATCTAGATTATATAAATAGTCCAGTCTTTTCATGATTAGATTTATTTTCAGATTTTAGTATGTTGATGATAGGCTTAATATCAATGGGAGCTTAAAACTGATTTTATTCATTTCATGTCATATTGCTTGTTTCGTGCTATTGACTATTGATAATTATAATAGATGATATAAATAAACAAAAGCATCCGGTAATCATATAATTTTTCTCTTTTCAGTGTTTTAGTAGAGACGATTGCAACAAAATAAAATTATTAAAATTAATTTAATCTGATTCTTTTTCCTGTTGTGTTTGCTGTTGATTCTAATGATTTTACTCTGACTGCGTTAAAAAAATTATACTGTGTCCTGTGTTGATTCATATCCATGATATTCAACTAGTTACATTTTATTTACAGTTCTGTGAATAGTATCATTTCATAACCGACGAGTAGATGGAAGTTTTCTTTCCTGCATGAGCCCGTAGCTATCGTTGAAATATACTGAGGTAACACGGTTGGGTCAATGAACATCTTTTTTCCACGACGTTTTTTAAGAGCTGACTAGATTGCAGTATTGACGCCTGTATGCGTAATAAGAATTGGTGACTTCACCGTGATGCAATTGTTTCACCATGCCAGCATAGGAGTGGCGTCAAAACCATACTAATATAATTTCGCAAATGTGTGTAGTATACTTGGATTTTATCATAACTTATTTTTTATTTGTAGGCGACTAAATGTTCCGCATATGCAGCGATGCTACCTCAATGCGCAAACGATTGTTCTGTGTGGAAATACTAATAAAAGTTTTATAAATTATAAAGAAAGATACAAATGTTCATAAAAAATATCAAGTAGATATTAAGTTTTAGCAATTAAACATGTTCATGTAAGTTTTATATGTCACATACGTTATTAAAAATAAAATAAAAATATAAATTAATAGAAACTGTTTAATTTATTATTTGTGAATCCCTTAATTAAGCAATGCATTGTTTTAATTTGAAAGATTTTATATCACATCGATTGTCAATATTATGATAACTCACGATTAGCTATGCCTTATGTAAGATATTAAAGATTTTACGTCTCATGGAATGACAATATTTGCCATCAGTATGAGTGATAAATGGCTTAGTGCCGGAACATAATGCTTTAGGTAATGGCCTAAAAGTTTTGGAAGAGTAAACTATAGGTATTTTTAACGTTGAACGACTGGCGAAGATTTGTTTGGGCTAAAATTGCAAACGTGAAAAGTGTAAAACTTTCTTTTATTTTTTTAAAATTTAAATTTATTTATTTACTTATTCCTGTGTGTGTGATAGCTTAATTTTGTACTCAAATTCAAAATACACGTTTGTATTCTCTTTTGTGGTACATCGTTTATCATACAGCTAAGTTATTTAAAAAAAGTGTCCCCTCCCCAATTACAAATTTAATATGTAACTGTGAAATGAATGTGATTACTTAATTTACATTTTGTCGCATGTTGAAGTAATAAGTAAAATATTATACGGCAATAATAATAAATGACTTCGTAATTAATTTTATCGTTTTCTTTCTTAAAAAGGTTTTTCAGAATTTTTTGGCATCAAAATACCTATAATTGAGGCTTTCTAAAATTTAAATAACTTGTATACATTGCAGAGAAAATTCAAATGTATCCACCTGGCGTAGCAAATATTGTTGCCCCTATATGAAAGAGGAGATCTCTAAATTATCTTTCACGTGGCATAACAAATAGCCCGATTCCATAGCGTAGTCATCTAATGTGACGTAAGATATTTAATTTATCTTCCAATAACTGCTCAACAAACTAAATAACTTAAAAGCAATAAATACGTTTATTTTTTTAAATTATGTATATAATAAATGACATAATTTTAAATATATTTAATTTCTAATATACCTGTCTAATTGGTGATTTTTAAGAATATTTACAGCCTAATTGTAATTAATGAAAGCTGTTTTAGACATCATGTGTTATGTAACTTAATGTCTTTGCGTATAGTACGTGGGAAATGAGAATTACGAAATCTTTTCTAGCGACTCTAAAATATTCATTGATGGATTTAAAAATTGATTTTATACAAAAGGTGTTGTTGGTAAATTATCAAAAATAAAAGCTTTAGACCGTCGATGAATTATATGCAAAATTTAAACTGCAGTACAAGTGAAGTAAATTTTTACCACGATTTAAAAAACACATCATGATAGATTTTTATTTGTATTAACATTTCAGAAGAATGTTTTTAAAACTGAAAAATCGTACTGTTTTTTATAAAATAATTTGAGCTTTTAATTACTCATTTTTGTAACTTTTTAATGGCTAAATAAATGTTTATGGAATTTTTTTAAATTATGAATTTACCTTAAATTATCCCGAAGAAGCATTACCAAACTCGTTCTGTTGCTGTTAGTTCGGTAAACAAGTCCAATGAATGCACTGAAATACATTTTGCATTATAAGAGATATATTTCTGTGGATAAAAATGGGCAGTGTCCAAAATTTTTGCATCATCACATCAGAATTCGTGAATACTATGATAATAAAGAGACCCATTACCATCTTCTATGTATAAGCAGTTCTAGGATATGACATCTGAAATACGTTGACCTTCGTATTCTTTCGAAAAGTGTAAATGGAATTCATATTTCTAATGTTAAGTTTTATTTTATGGATGTCTCTGCTGTTACTGTATGTAAAGAAAGGTATTTATGATATGTAGTGAGTCTTTGACAAAATTTTATTATGAAATTCAGTACACTTTAAGTTCACATAAAACTGTTCTTTAGAACTCGTGTTACAACACTTTCTGCAAGTCATCTAACCATGGGGTCCCTAATGCTTACGATATGTTTTCCAACAAATTTTTTTCGGGGGGGGGCGTTGTTAAAAGCACCATTGACAGAGTTTGTCCAGAATTTTTGACAGTTAACTTACGCTACTATACATTTATCATCGCCATTCCTTGGCAAGTATTATTACTGCGTGAAATGTAAGTCCTTTATTTTTCACATGGCATCGCGCATAGCCAGTTCTTAGAGTGTTACTAATCGACAAAGCATAAGGTTTAATGATTTCAATAAATCTGCTGTTGAATTTTGAACTAACAAATTGAAAATTTTTTTAAAAACAGCAAGCGTCCTTCTTCATAACTTAAATCGTTATATTAGTATACCTTGTAGAGACATTAGGTTATTTCGAAGCAGGAGTATTGAAAAATGAGCAACGCCTACGCCGGGACTCGAACCATGGACCTCTGGAATTCGCGGCCAGCTTGCTCACCATTACACCACGAAGGCATGCGAAGAAGGCGGGAGAAATGCCTTATAACCGAATTGATTTAAATTAAAATACATTTAATTTGCAGTTTATCAAACTATAAGTTTTATGAATGTTTGCAGTGCTGTTGTAATTAATAAAAGGTTATACTAATGTGTCTGGAACAAAATTATTTGGTTTTGTTGGCATGCTTTCCTTGCAAAGATTAAATCTTCTTTTTTTTTCCCCTGCATTTACAGAAGAACTTTATTGATTAAATCTGTCTGTCGTTTATATATATATAATAAATAAAGGATTGATAAAGATCGAATTTTATTTATGTTTGAGTTACCGATTCGAAAAATAATTCATAAATCTGCACCTATATGAATATAACTTTATTCTTGACTATAGTAGAACCTAATTTGCTGAACTTATTAATTTTATTTTATTTCTGCGGTATTGTTGATCGTTTGGGTGCCATGAGTATTTCATTCATCATGTAATACGCACCGCTTTTGACTACACGCTTAATAATGCAATTAATTTTAAGTAACTTTATAACTAAGTATTTGTTTAAGGTTATGTTAATATTTCAAACTTTAAATCTGAATTTTTAGATGTTTTTTAAGAAAAATATATAATATTGGTAATAAGCGTAGTTAGTAGTTAGAAATACTAATAAGATTTTACAGTAAGCTCTGCTTAATGTGATCACACTTGTTCACGGCTATTCTGATGCTATTAAAAAATGCCCTTGAGAACAGCAATGGAATTTAAGTAATTTAATATAAACATGGTGAGGTTTATTTTATTATGCTTAACCAGTTCTTTTATATTCATTGTCACTTCACATTTATTGTCACTTCTCTATTTCTGTTTTCGTGCCAGAATGCAAGTTAGCTCGCGTATATTTAAGGGTAGGTTTGAGAGGGTTAGACAGAGAATATTTTGCCTTATGAGGGGTGCGTTGCTAGGTGTGCTATTCTAAGGTAAGTGTTCCTGCCTTCGGCCGTGCATTTCAATTGCCGATAGTAGATATTTCATGCTGGTGAAGCTCTTAGAGCCGACTTCGCGTTTAAATTACTCTGCGGAGCTTTTGATTATTATCCATTTAAATGTAGTTTTACACTGAATTTCTGTGTTTGAGATCTCGCTATAAATGCTGGCTGATTTATAAGCACCAAGTGTGCCTTTTGTTCATCTTACTTAGTTTTAAATTAAAGGGTCTTTTATACACCCTTCTCAAGTCTCTGTAGTGTTTCTGAAGACATAGCTATAAGTCGCTTACAGTCTTATTAAAGCTTAGGCAAAAGTTACATTTAGTAAAATGCAATTCTTGACAATATAACCAGAAGCATATAAATACGTATTTTCACACTATTTTAATTAGGAAGAGGCAAAAGTTTGTATGTGAATTGCTCACAATGTCTTTAATGGAAAAGTTCCTTTATAAATTACTCACAATATTTCTGGGAATTATTTGACTGATGCTAAATCCTTAATCTTAATGCTTGTAAGACATCCCTTTGTGAAAGAGAATACGCCAGTGTAAAGTTAAAAATTAAGGGGGGAAAGCAACCTAAGTAGGTGTTTTTTATGATTCCCCCCAGGAGCAAGAAAAAGGGGAAAATTGCAATTTCTCCCCCTCCTGAAGAAAAGATCCTGCGTCTGACCGCCCTCAAAATTGATAGAGTTATTCAAAATATACGCCAAACCAAGGTTTCTTTCTTTTTTTTATTTTTTTTTTAAATGGTTGATTAAAATGAAACCAAGCTGTTTGGTGACTTAATATCTAACTTCGCGACATTTCTTTGTCACTTGCCAGTTTTTAAATTCTATTTTGACTTTATTCCACGACTTTACTTCAATTTGAAAAAAATATTCTATAATGTTTTGATTATATCAACCGAATTGTTGATCACAATAAGCAAAGTATTTTTTCATGTTTTCGTACAAACGGGTAGGATTTTACCAATGATAACATTAACCTCAATCGCATTAAGCGGCGTCTACACTGTACATAGTCTCTAAAAATATTCATGTATGTATGAGCCTTTTCTGAAACAGTATTATCGTAAGCACTTCGAAAAGAAGATATGATATTGAACATTCGCATCGTTGTATATGCAGTTGAACAACTCATCTATACAGATCATCGCATTTGAAAAATCAGTATCTGTTCCTCGGTAAAGTATCCATTTCGTATATCATCTAGAGCTGCTTTTGTGCTCCAAGAATTTCTTACGTGGCAAACTGAGGTATCGGCATTAAGTAAGCCTTTCTGTTCCTTAGCAACGCACAAAAAATTCAATTTCTGTTTTCATCCTTTTAAAAGGATCAGAGCCTGCGACAATCGGAGTTTGATTGAAAGCATTTTTCGTCGATCGATCGGGATGACGTCCCCTCTTGCTGTCCCCCTTTCTTCCTCCCTCCCATCACCTTAGGTAGGTAGATGTCGTAGGCAGTAAGCTTTCTGTGCCGTAGGTGTCTTGGAAAGTTTCTTCACCTTGTTCCTTTTCTGAGCTGCGAGAGAGAGAGACATCGGCAGAGCAAGACTGTAGTTCCTTAAAAAGCGCAAGGACCTTATCCAATTCGCACGCCCGCCTTTCGAGTTGTGATCGGCGGCGCGTGAAAGTTTTCCTTCCTTTTCCATGAATGGGAAGACCTCATTAGAATAAGCCGCGCTTTTCATTGACGGAAAGGACAGCTGTCGAACCGAGAGTGGGAAACTTCTTAAGAAAATCGACATCCATGCGCGCCATTTTAATCAATGCCTTGACGGCGATATCGCGCAGACCGTGGGAGGAGTCTCCTTGGTTGTTGGACGTGATATGTAACACCAATTCATTATTTTTATCTTTGGGTTTTAATTTACTCTTGAGCTTATTTCTCATTCCGTTAATTTTAGAGAGTCTGAGATGAAATGTAATGCAAATTGCTCATTCATGGATGATTGTACCAAATTTTATTCACACGAGAAGCGAAGGCAGTTAAATGAAAAATAATTACACCATTATAAAATGGCTGGAAAACGAAAATATTCTTATACGATTAGTAAAGCTAAGAAATTTAAAATTGAAATTCAAGAAGAATTCATGCTTGATTGAAGCTGTTATCGTAACTATATATTTAACTGTTTTTAGAATCCGTATTTATTATGTATAAAACCAACGTCAGTAGTTCGAATCATTATATTAATTACTATGTTTTTCTTTAAATTAAAAAAAAATGAAACTTAAGTTCTTCAGGGTATCTACAGTTAAATTGCCTAATTTAAAATTTAAGATTGATGGCTTTCTCTTCCATACACAAAAATCATTAACTACAATTTATCATTTGTTTGAGTGGAATAAAATATAACAGTTTGATTCTTCATTTTCATTTTATCTGATAATCTGTAGATAAAATGGTTAAATACGATTAATGTTTCAGCTTAAATGTAGTTATCAATTAGAGATATAACAGATTTATGACACTAAAATGCTGTAAGATATCGCCCATTTATAGCCCATTTATCTCGATAGTTATATCAGAAAACACCCCCTCTTCAAAAATAAAAAAAAAAATCTGTGATGAATTCTGCGACAGATCAAACTCAGCTCTTTATGTATTTCTTCGAAATATATGTTTTTTTAAATATTTGCGATTTTGTATGATTTTCAAAGAAGGAAAAAAATTCTTACATTAAAAGACAAAGAGCATTGGTTTTGGCAACTTTTTCTTTTAATGTACATCTTGAAAAGCAGAGCTTGGTTTTTTTTACTTAGATATTAATAAACTTAATGTTTAAAAAATGACATCATACTATTTAATTTTTTATAACTTATTTATAAAGTAAAATCATTAAACAATAGTTCAAGCCAAGTAGTATAAATCTAACAGTGATAGATAATAACTTTCACAATGAAATGCTTTACCTAACGAAGCAATAGAATAATATTTACCTATCGTATCGTTACTAAAAACATTTCGATTGTGGAAGTTTTTATCTATGATTTTAGGTTCATGATGCACTTTGCTTCATCTGTTATCAATGCAAATGTATATTTTAGAAATCATCTATGTCTGATCATTTATCATTGCCTTATACTAGAAGTAATGTATACGTTTTTATTCTGGAAGGTCGTCTAGAAATTTATCACTAAATTCGGGAGGGGGGAGGTTTTACTGAGTACAATTCTACAGTAACGGAAAGAATAATGCGGCAAAATTTGCCAGACCAAGTTACCAGCTGATATATTTCTGTTTTATTAACTATCCCATTTCTTTTAAAAATAATGAAATTTTTCCCTGTAATTTTATTATGCCTGCAGATTATATGTTATAGGCTCTTATCTGCTACAGAAATTTTATTCGCATTAGTTATAACAAAATTAGTACCGCTATGAAATTTCAGAATTAATTATTGCTTTGTCACGTTATCGGTCAGTCTATTCCATAATGCATAAAGTTTGACCACCATTAAGAGAGAAGTTTGTAACCGAGCTTTCAAAATAAATTGTTATTATTCATTTTATCTGAATTTCTTAGTGTTGCGGTGTAAAATAGAGTGTGATAATAATGGGCTCCGTGAAAACAAGTTAATGGATGTTGAAAATTAAAAATCTTCACTGGCACTTGAAGGGAGCCAGATATTACGGCAACCCTATTAGCTTATTCAGAATGCCTTTAGACGTCAGCGAGGATGGCTGTCTATGAAATCAGGCATATAATATCGGCACATATTATGTGAATATTCCAGAATATTTAATTTGAATAGCTGTATATAGTATTTGTAATATAAGTGTAAATAATAAAGATTTGAAAAGACGATGAAGACTCCTCCTCGACCCCGAGATTATATTTACTTCAATGGATGATTAGGCTTACCATGTGAGCTGATCTATAATTAGATACTTTTAACGAAAATTATATCACAAAGGGAACGATGTTTGAGATCCATGGCTCTTGTGGAAATGAAAGTTGGAAAAATTAAGTCCATTGTTTATATTATTAAATTACATTTCTTATTTGGGTGGACTATAGATTATCATAATTCTATTATTGGTATGTGTACATGCGTTATAAATCATCAGTGAAACCAAATTTGATTTCTTATCTAGAAGCGTTCAATATATTTTTTATTCCAGTCTTAGATAGTTGAGTATCATTCCTAGAAGGGAGACGAAATTATATTCGCGGCCGAATAAGTTATAATAATAAACTCACCAATGAAATATTATAAAATTTTGAAAAAAATACTAACAGTCCAACTTTTTCAATAATAATATGCACTTAATCTATGCACCCGAAATCATTTCATTCAGCTTCGGGTGGTCTTATACGCGTTCGAATCTATAATTCGTTATCTATAACTCATCGTTTGATACATGAATAAGATGTATGGTGATTGATTTATGTTTATGTTGATACAAAGAGGTACGCTGTGGGGGGGGCAGTTCTATATCTCCCGTTCTGCTGGGCCGATTGACGGAATTCAAATTGCGTTTCCCATGTCTCAAAAGCGCGACTTTAGGATATATATTAGATTTATATATAGCTTTGTTCTAATATAAGTATTTTGACACAAAATCGGACTTTTTCTGAAATGCCAATTTTTTTCCATATTTCGATTCTACGACTCAAATTATGCCTAAATATTAAATTTTGTAAAATTTGGTACAAAATTTACTGAGAAACTCAAAAATTTAACTTGGCGAATTTTTTTTAGGTTGAGCCAAAAATAATTCATTTGGCGAACTTCTTAATATGTGGCAAACTATTTTCCTTTCCTTCCCTTGTGCAGAGGAGGAAAAACAGTCATATCGTTCCTGCCTTTTTTACATTGTCGATGAGAGGAAAAAAAAGTCTCATCGTTCTACTTTCAAATAATTTTAACAAAGTGCGTAAACCTCATTTTCGTTATTATCGCTTTCAACAAGCATGCCAAATTTCAAAACACGCCAATATATAAATTCACGTATATTTTTGGAAATTCTGAATAAGAAGTTCTAGTTTTTTGCAGGTATGCTTAGAAATATATCTACTTAAGTGATTGTAAAAATTGTATAGGTTATAATTCAAAATTTTTTTTGAAAAATATATAAAAATTATTTAAAAATACAAATTTTAAAAATGAATTATAAAAAATGGGTGAATTTTGTTTGGAATGAACCTGAATTTTGAGCTGTGTAAGAAGGAATCGAGTAAGTTTCATAAAAAAAGAGAGATTAATAAATACATACCAAATTGAATTAACATTGGGGAGTTAAAATTTTGAGAGCTAATTTTTTAAAAACTACTCATGTGATTTTTACAAAACTTGGCAGTTTGGCATAATTTGAGTCGTAGAATCGAAATATGGAAAAAAAAAATTGGCTTGTCATTTAAAAAAAAGTCCGATTTTGTGTCAAAATACCTATATTTGAACAATGCTATATATAAATCTAATACATAACTTGAGTCGCGCTTTCGGGACTTGAAAAATGCAATTTAAATTTCGTCAATCGGCCCAGTAGAGCAGGAGATGTAGAACTGTCCCCTCCCCCCTTTTTTTGCGCAGTGTACATGAATGTATCTCAGCTGTGTACAGCTAAGATAATAGTTTCACTCATATGTCTTGGCATGTTCATACTCTGGAATAATTCCACACTGCCAGCCTTACATGTTTATACTCTGGAATAATTCTACACTGCCAGCCTAACATGTTTATACTCTGGAATAATTCCACACTGCCAACTTTACATGTTTATACTCTGGAATAATTCCACACTGCCAACTTTACATGTTTATACTCTGGAATAATTCCACACTGCCAGGCTTGTAAAATATTGATACTTGGTACAAATAGATGTTATGTAATATTACTAATGCTATTACAATTTAATGTGCGATTATTTATGATTATTTAGTGAAGTAAATGTTCCTACAGTTCTGTGCTTTCCGACTGTTTCAAGACCCAGCTGAAAGCCACAAGCATTCTGACATAGGTAATAGGATGTTTAGCGCACGCAGGGTTCGTATGGACCTTAACAGTCCTTAAAAGTCCTTAGGTTTTTTTGGAACCGATTTTTGGTTCTTAAATTTCGGCCAAAATCGGCAGAAGTTCTTTAATTTTAATCATCTGAAATTTCTGTCTGTTTTTACGACTGCCATTTTGAGTGTGAATTAGCATTTTGGAAGAATATTTTTTGCGATTCACTGACATATATGGTTATCTTTTGAATGAGTTCATGGGCTATGATTTGTTCCTATTTCTAATACAAATGGTGGGATACTCCAGTTTCTAAGCAAGAAGTGAAACATAAGCATTTCGAAATTCTTTTTTTCTAATGAAGAGCTCTTAAACAACTTTTCGCTTTTGGTGATGCGAATTATTTTATTTAAAGGCTCTAAATATGGCGAATTATCAACATTTTGGTGATTTTAAGAACAGTTTTATAGAAAATTTTTAATACCGAGATCTAGGAATTTTCGACGATTTTGTTTAAAACATTGTAAAAGAAACATTCGTAAATTTCATTAAAATAATGGTAATATATTCAAATCATATATAACAAAAAACTGAAAGGTTTCAGACTCTAAATTACGTCCAAAGGGGCATTTTTTTAACGTTTTGTGTGTTACCTATATTTATTAAATATCATGTTCTTCGCACTTAAACCATAAAATTCAGTTCAACAGCAATATCGCAAAATAATTTAAAATGAGCATATCGTAAGAATTTCCGATACACAGTTAGGCGCGCTGGAGATAAATAGGTTTTCTGGAGATTGCTGGAGATAAATTGTTTTTCCTGTAGAGTGTTGCCATTGCTCGCTTTTAAAATGCAAAAATTTGTTTAAGTTTTATAAAATATGAAATCGATAATAAAACAAATTCCAAATTTGGGCTTCCAGATGCGCATATTCGGGTGGAAACGTTTGTTATTCAAAATTGGATGGCTTTAGGTACCGTTGTTTTATCACATTTGGAGAAATATACATTTAAGCAAATTCTTCATTATTTAATTTTTTTTTAAATATAATACAGGGCGATAACTTTGGTGGCAACAATTTGAAAAGTGATACAGCCGTTTATAATGATTCAACCCAAAATCGCAAAACGAAAACAACAGTCCTTCAGGGACAAAGTCCCGTTGGACTTTCGCCTTTAGAACATTAAAATAAAACATTTTATTTTTTGCTGTCATATTATAAAGTTCCATTTTAACAACTTATTATACAATAATTTGAGCACAATTTATGAAACAATTGTTACTAAAGGCAAAATTAACTATGTAATTAATTTAAAATGTCTTCTTTTTAATTTTTTCGTTGTAAGAGTTTTTGGTATATAATTGTTTAGGAATATTCGGAATTCTCGGATTTTTTTACAAATATTACAGGCTTGTTTTGGCTATTACCGGATTGGTAGGGATTTCTTT
>KK117936.1:232501-252227 GCA_000611955.2 Stegodyphus mimosarum | reverse complement strand
TTTTAAATAATTTTATTTATTTATTTATTTTTTTAAGTATTTTAGACACTGCAGCTTGGATAGTTTAGAAGGATTTGAAGGCAAGATTTATAGATCCGCGATTCTAGAAGATTCCAATAATATGTGACAAAATGAAAAATGTCTCCATGGTAATAACACGTAATGGATGTATTTTACAGAAAGTTTGCATTGAATTTCTTACCTTTTGTAGAACGCCTGGAAGAACAATGAAAACATAACATTTGAATGTTTTACTTCTGATACTAGAATCTTATTCTTAACATGTTTATCTTCCCTTTATTTTCTCTACTTTTTACTGGAGACAAGCATGGAAAATATCAAAAATGCTTCTAATCTTATCACATGGACAGGCGTTATAGAAAAGACTTTTTTTATTAATAAAGAAATTGAAAACTGGCAGTTTATAATATTCATATAATATGCCTTAATGCATCATACACAGCTGGCGTTAGGCATTTTCTCACCTGATTCAATCTCTGTGGATCCCAAATTCTGCTGCCTAGTGCCTTTCTAAATTCTGCTTCCAATGCTTGCTCTAAATTCTAAAAGTTATGACATTCCTAGATTTTGTTGCTCGATTTGTCACTAAATTCTAAAATTTTTATATATTCTTTAATTCTGCCACATCAGCTTTATAACCAGCCCTTACCATATATATTTCTTCTGAATTTTGATATTGCTAAAGAAATAAAATGAGCAGCTTTTTCTATACATTCTAAATGCATTTAGTTATATATATATAACAGAAATCTTTAATTAAATTTAAAAATTCTAAAATGAAAAGGAAATGTGTTGAAGAAAGAAACTAAATACATAAAGAAAACTATTCTTCAAAGATGTGTACAGTTATTATTATGTAAATTACCCAGTTTATGATTTCAGGCTTTACTATAATTTCCCATTTCTGTTTCCTCATATTGTAGAATTACTGAGCCAGCTTAAATTAAAATTAAATTATGTAGTATTTGACCACTAGTCCACATTTTTAGTTTGAATTTGACTGTTCTTTTTTAATCACGAGCTGTAATTGATTTTTTTAGCATCAGAACATGCCTTTATGTTCTAAGTTCTTTTTTAATAACAGGCCTTTGTCTGACATTGTAGTTACTTTCAGACATAGCGATAATTTGCTTCACGTCTGTCCGGAGGCACTATTTAACTATTTTTGCACTATTTAACTCTTACCAGATCAAGTAAACCCTTATAGTTATATTGTAGAGAGGTTGAGAAGTTAGGAGATAAAGCACGCAGAAACTAGTGAGAACACTGGTTGGCGTGTTGAAACAATTTCCTGATTGTTAGAAAAGATGCTTAAAGGGAAGGAAAATCAATTTAAATCATCCAGAGTGTCTGGGAAGGCTTTAAATTAAAAAGACGCATAAATATTTTGTTGAGTGTTGTTGTTACAAAGCATAAATGTTTTGTAGCTTTTAATGTGTAATTATCTTAATATCTTTTAAGAATCAATGTCATAAATTAGATGTATTTTAAACTGTGAAATTTTATTAGATTGTGATTTTAATAGGGTTTTTTAATAAATATTGTTAAAAATAAATAAAATTTCATATTGGCCATGTAAATCCATAATGACTAAGTTTATCTAATTACCTAATTTAATTATTTATAACTAACTGCTTACCCTTAAAAATTATTTCTGCATATTAAAGCGAATTATTGCCTTTCATTAAACCTTATCGCGGTCACAAGATAAAACACAAAAATGTAAAAATCCATGTAAAACTTATTTATTTCATCTAGTGAAACTTTGCAATACAATACAACTTATCACCTGTAATGCTTTAACGGTGTATTGGAACCTTAAAGTATATTAACTGAGTTACAATCCCTGGAACTCTACACGAAGCTACGACAGTAACTGCGATAGACAGATCCCAAATAACTTTCAAAACTTGCCAACCGTGCCTACATCAGGCCTTTTAGGTTTGTTATGAATCATGCTGATTATGATTTTACTTCTCATTTTAATCTGTGCCCCTTGACATAAAATCCATCTGGTATTTACTAAACCTCTAGACTGAACAAGTATGTGACAAAAATGAAACATAACAAAGTAAATAAATAAATAAATAAAATAATAATAATAAAATAAAAATAATAAATAAAAAATAATAAATAAAAATAAAATAAATTAGTAAATAAATAAAAATAAATAAAGCTAACTGTGAGTAAAACATAAATAAAATGTCACTTATCTTCTTTCAAATATGTCCAACTATTATATGTGTAAAATACAGGGTGTTTATAAAGTCCCGGACCGATTTTGATGTTTAATAACTCATAAAATAATGAAGATATAAACAAACCTATGGCATTTATTGATGGAATAACTTATATAGAACTATAACTTGAATAGCTTTACTTTTGTAAATATTGTCTGTGCGTGTGATTAATTTCAGATAATTTCATTTTCCAGTCTAAATATCTGTACTTTTCTGTAATGTTCTCCGACAAAGCATCCTTTCATCTTTCTGGCACTGTTAATCGCCATAATGTGCGCTTATGGGGATCTGAAAACTCCCATGAATACCTGAGGCACAAAGGGATTCTCCAAAGGTTTATGTGTGGTGTGGACTAATGCACGACCGAGTCACTGGGCCTTTCTTTTTTACAGAAAAGACGGTCTCATCAGTCGTATAGTTAGACACGCTGGTACCTGGCGTGAAATTGAATATCGACTTGATATTCTCCGTGCGACGAAGGGGGCACACGTAGAAGTTCATTGACAAGGGTCATGAAACTTTTTGAGTATATCTAATCATTTATCTTTATTATTTTATGAGTTATTAAACATTGGAATGGGTCCGGAATTTTATAAACACCCTGTATTTAATGCTACTTGATACTTTATAAAGTTGATTTTATTCTCAAACTTATTAATAATTTTGTTAATTAATTCATGTTTAGTAATAATTCATCCTACTTACGGGTCTGTTTTATTTTTAGGATGGTATTACAAAAGTGAAGTTCAGGCATAGATAATATTTTTAATTGAATTTATTCAGGTCCCATTTGCTCATAGGTCCTTAATTTTTTTCATTAATGATCTTTATAAGTACTTAATTTCCGTGTGCAGAAATGTGTACGAACCCTGTGCACAGGAAAAGCACACCTGAGGTATTTATTTGTATTTGAAGATGCGCATTTATGGAAGGCTTTCTAAGTGACATTACAGATCGGAAAGCGATAAAAACACCCTTGAGATAGTCCTCTTCATGGCTGCGATTCGAACCCTGAACGTTACTGCTAGTATTTATTGACCTTATCCACGTCTGCTTGTTTTGCATCGAGCGTTCCCCTATGATGAACTGATAAGGTTGTAAAACCGGCTTTAAGCCGGTTAGGTGGACTGGACTTCGCCCAAGATTAGTACCCCTATGATGACCTAACCTTACCTACCTTGAGAGTACATGAAAAGAAATTTGTCTGAGGGGTAGACATGATGAAGTTTTATTTTAATGACGATGTGTAAAATTATCATAACTTTTAAATCCATGTAGTTGCCATTTGACGACACGCATTTAAATCAAATCGAAACACAAATTTCAGCTTACTGCATAGTGTAACCAATTGAATACATACTGTTAGCGTATATAACGTACATAGCTTTGAAAGTTTGAGTGTGATGGCACCACTACGGTGTAACGGTCATTTTTGTGTTAGGTGATGTGTGGGGTGTGGACGTCATTCGTGTTTACGAATTCTTGATTTTGTGTTTGTTGTTATTTTGATGTATTCAAAGTTTTAAAATTGTTCGAAAAAGTTGATAAGGTAATGAAAGTATTTATTATTACATAAAATTGTTATTACATATTTGCTTATCATATTTTTTTTATAAAAGTTAATAATATTTTTTCAAAAGTCGCAATAAAAACTTAGTTTATATTTTTTTCTTTCAAGTATTTTTCCTGTTTTATTTGATATCAATTCTAATGCATTTTTGGCTTTAAAAATAAAAATAAATTTCATGCATTTAAGTGGTAAACTTTTAGCATGCTTAGGGTATCGTTCTAACATGGGAAGTGAGTGTAAATGCTTTTGAGTTTTACTTCTGTGTAATCACCATTTTATTCTCATTATTATTATTATTATCATTATCCCCACATATGTTATACCTATCTTGCAGCATATAGGTTTAAATATAAAATTTTATTTATGGTATTTTTTTATGGTAAGTATCCAACATGCACGTGGAATTTAGAATTCATAATATGCATTATAGCAGATGTTCTGATGTAACGTATAATTTTATTATCTCAGATTTCTGCTTGGGAAACAATGCAACGTTTTGAAATAATATCATTTTGCATAGGCTGATAAAGAATACTTGCTTAAAGTATTCTTCCTAAGAGATCAAATGTGTAATGTAAGCTTCCCTCACCACATTGTTACCAACAGGGAAGGTGTTCACGTTCGTTTTCTTGCGTTAGCTCGCTTGTTTTTTTCTGTAAGACCTGCCAGTGGCTGAATGTGTGAAATTCGTTAAGCACTGGTGATTCGATCAATTTGAATTCTAGCTAGCAAGTTGGCTGCATCGGAAGAATCGAAAATCCAAGTCAAAGTTAATTTCAAATTTCGTTTATGATGTCATTTGTCGAATTAATTCAAAAATAATATTCCCGCCCCCCTATTTTTGTTTTAAAATTTAGTAGGGCTTTATAAACGGGTATTTTAATAAATGAAATTCCGAAACTAAGAAAAAGGAATTTAATTATCATAACCGTGTAGATTAATTATGCAGTTTAAATGCTAAATAAACCACGTTGGTAAACTGCTGTAGGTATGCATGTGTAAACCACGTAACTACTGTTAATTATAACTGCCGCATCTACTTGACAGATTTCGGCTCAAGCCCACATCATTTATACTGGTTATTGGTATATTTGGAAAAGAAATAGGTAACAATGTATGACTAACTTTTACTAATTTTCCTTCTGGGTCATAGTAAAATATTCTATTTAACTAGGTGGCTGTTCTTTCATTTTAATAAGAAACAAGTAAAATTCAAAAATTATTGAATTTAATTTAAAAAAAAAAAAACACCTAAACATAATCTTACTCTCGAGTTAATTCCCCAGTATGCAGTAATAAATATCGTTTATTGTATGACGATGTTTATATCATTCGACGTTTTTTTATAATGTTGGAAAAAAATAGATTTCACCAAGAAATGTATTAAATTAAAGCATATGTAATGTCTGAGATAATTTATTAAAGTACATCTTGCACAAAAAAGAAGGGGGCAGTTCTATATTTCCCGTTCTACTAGGCCAACTGACAAAATTTAACTTGCGTTTCTCATGTTTCGAAAGCGTAAGATAGGATACATATACACTCACGTTTGTGAAAATTGCAACACCATGAAGGACTTACGCGAGTGAGCTGAAATTTTCAGGAAATGCAAAGTAGCGCATGATATGCAAATGATTAGAATTGCAAATCCGTAGCACATGCGTATGCTGAGCAGCGCCCTCTGAACGGCTGATGGATCCGAATAAATAGACGGCTGTAGCGAGGCGTGTATGGTTATCGGTGGTTATCTGCTAGTGGTAAACGTTAACTCAATCTGTACTTATGCCTCGTCGACGAAAGAGAGCGAGATTTGAACAACTTACAGAGTTTGAACGAGGGAGAATCATCGGCCTTCGTGAAGCTGGATTGTCGTATCGTGCAGTAGCCTCTCGTGTGCAGCGTAACAGCAGCACAGTGATGCGCGTTTGGAAGCAGTGGACGGACGAGTGTCGGACAACTCGGAAATCCGGGAGTGGACCCCGAAATGTGACGTCAGCTCGCGATGATAGACACCTGGTCCGCATGGCGCGGACGGACCGTACAGCTTCCTCTAGACAATTGGCAGCACTGTGGTCAATAGCTACAGGTGTTTCATTGTGTGCTTCATCAATTCGTAGACGTCTGCTGCAGTGTGGACTGCGCGCACGGACTCCTTTATACAGGATCCCCCTAACGCACGACCATCGCCGCCTGCGGCTACAATGGGCCAATCAGCATAGAGACTGGCGTGCTGATTGGCAGCATGTCGTGTTTTCTGACGAATCCCGCTTTAATTTGTGGTACCATGATGGCCGCATTCGTGTCAGACGCTATGCCGGTGAACGCCACCTTCCGGAGTGCATTATCGAACGCCACAGTGGACGAACACCCGGAGTTATGGTCTGGGGCGCCATAGCATATCATAGACGATCTCAATTGCTACGAATTGTGGGCAATCTGAACAGCAACCGGTATATCCGTGAAGTTCTACAGCCCGAAGCTGTTCCCTTCCTTCAAAGCTTGCCAGGCGCTGTATTTCAACAGGACAATGCCCGCCCTCATACTGCTCGGATTGTTAAATCCTTCTTTGCAGCGCAGCAGGTACAGCTTCTTCCTTGGCCTGCGTGTTCCCCGGATATGTCGCCAATTGAACATGTGTGAGATGTCATTGGTCGGCGTCTTGCTCGTGATCCTCGTCCTGTTGCGTCTGCAGACGAACTTTGGGTACGCGTACAAACGATATGGAATGCTCTTCCTCAGTCAGACATTCAAACTTTGTTTGACTCCATGCCACGTCGTGTAGCAGCACTTATTGCGGCGCGTGGTGGCCACACAAAATACTGATTCTGATCTCTTGTTCTTGTTTGTTTGCTTTGAACATTTAATCATTTACTTGTACCACTACCACTCAACTGTGTATTAAATTGCATTCAATTATGACGATTCCTTCTTGGTGTTGCAATTTTCACAAACGTGAGTGTATATTAGATTTATATATAGCATTGTTCTAACGTAGGTATTTTGACTCAAAACTGGACTTTTTCTAAAATGGCGTATCAATTTTTTTCCATATTTCGATTCTACGATTCAAATTATTCCGAAGTGCCAAGTTTTGTAAAAATCGTACTCGTAGTTTTTTAAAAATTAGCTCTCAAAATATTAACTTTCTAATGTTAATTGAACGCCGCCGAGACGGGAAAGTGTTAGTGACTCTGACTGCCGTATCGAAGGGCCGGGTTCGAATCCGAGAAAAGCATGGATGTAAATTGTCTCCAACGCCGTTTTCGCCCTTAGGCGCGGTCAATGTCTATGGATGGCTTGGCCCACCATTGGGAGGGTGGAAAAAAAGTGCTCATTGAATTTGGGTTTATATATATATTAATATCCCTCTTTTTTTTTAAATTAAACTTACTTGATTCTTTCATATTTAGAAATTTAAGTTCAATCCAAATAAAAATCGCAGGTATTTTCTGATTTATTTTTAAAATTTTCATTTTTAGTAATTTTTATAAATTGAAAAAAAAAACTTTTGAATTATAACCTATAATTTTTTTTTCTTTTTTCTTAAAAGTAGATGTATTTCTGAGCATACCTACTAAACATTTCAGTTTTTTATTCAAAATTTCCTAAGATATACGTAATTCACATAGTAGCGCATTTTGAAATTTGCCATCATAAGCAATAATAACGCCAACTGTGGTTTACGAATCTGAAAATAACAAGAAAGATTATTTAAAAGAATGAACGATGCTCATGCGCAGTGAAAAGGAAAGGGGGTAAGTAATAGGTTACCATAAATTAAGAATTTCGCGAATGCGTGTAAATTTTTGAATTTCTCGGTAAGTTTCTCACCAAATTTGACAAAATTTAATATTTAAGCATGAGTTATAGTATCGAAATATGGAAAACAATCGGTATGCCTTTTCAGAAAAGTCCGATTTTTTCTCAAAATACCTATGTTAGAAAAATGCTGTATATAAATCTCTTAGATATTCTAAATCGCGCTTTGGAGACATGAAAAATGCAAGTTAAAATTCATCAATCGGACCTGTAGAACGGTAGATACAGAAGTGTCCCACCCTTTTTCTATGTGCAGTGTGCTTGCTCCCATAATTCTGTGATTTCCGATAATGTATCAAGACCCATCTCAAAGGCACTAACATTCTGACGTGGATAATATAAGGTATGCATTTATGGAAGGCTTTTTAAATGCATCTATTTCTTAGCGACGTTGAGAAAGCAGTAAAAACACTCTTAAATCGATAATCAGCCATATTCTTTTTGGATTAAATGTGAATGGAATGAATGAATGAATTCTTTAAATTAATCAATTTAAATAGCGGGAAAATAATGTAGCTTTTTGCACGAAAATAAGAGTTGCAATCGTAGCATGCTAATCTAAATGATATCACAAAAAGTTGAACCTCATACATGTGTAAATAAATTATTGTATTAAAAGTAAATGATTGTATGTATGAGTCTTTCTTTGGTATTCCTCCTGATTTCTGATATTCAGTTTTCATCATTCTGGTTGCAGAAAACCTGAAATTAAAATGTATATTACGTACTTACTATATGTGTCTTAACGCTTAAAAAAAACTTCAATTAAAGTCGTTGGCAAGATGATATAAATTTTTAGATGAGCATTAAAAAATGATCTTATATTAAAAATCTGGGCAGCGAAACAAAAGATAGCTTTTTAAACTGTGTTTTGTTTTTTACTTTTGCATTAAATGCCGTATGTCTTAGTTGCTTTAGTATACTATATTTTGGGCAGAATTTCACATTGTCAACTTCTTTGATGATAGGGGGAAAAAATAATTAATTCTTTGTGACTTTCTGTGATTTTTATTGATTATTCCTTTGAATCATACTTTCTTTTTGTTAGTGTTTCAAGATTTCTTTTAAATTCTTATCACAGAATAATTTAAAATTTTTGCGAAATGTATTTTGCAACGTAGATGATGTTATAATATAAATATTTCTATTTTTTCATATTTCACATTGCCTGCTTCTTGATAAATGTAGTCTCTCTTAAAATCCCATAGACGTTGTTCCTAACATTTATTGTACAATTTTCAGACATCCCTCCGCAAATGATTTGAAATTTGAGTTGCCTGATGGCTAATGGACTAAATAAATCATTTACCTAATGTGCTGCAAAATTTCAAACCGATCTCTCAAAGTGTGATTGAGATTTAACAGGAAAAGTTTAGATTCTTCCCCCTTGAATGTATGATTAGGATTTCTTATTATAAATGTTATGCTTCATGCAAGATGTATTATATTAATGCATTCCATGCACGAATGTCTCTATTAATACAATTTTTTATTCGGAATTTTGTAATGATATTAAAAAAAGGAAAAGGAAAAAGAAAGACATGAAAATAAGTTATGATCATGCATTTCCTTCTCTTTTTGCTGACATACGAAAGTTGTCAGGTAACAGTAAGAAAATAGGCTTAGAATAGTTTCGATTAGCAGGACCCGGTTATAAAGGATCCCAGTTTTAATTACAAAAAGTATCGAAAACGGCCATTTCTGCGTATTCCCCGCCCATCTGCTGTGATGCGTGTATGTGTGTTTGACTATGTATAGACACAGAGGAAATGGGATGTGGGATACATGAGAATGTGTATTCGCCAAAGTGACCGTTGATTCATCGCTTGTCTTCACTGCTCATAGACAAAGATGATGCAACTAAAGATACTAAAATTCATTTAAAGTTTCTACTCGCACCGTGCTTTTCCGGTAAATTTTGTTGGGTACTGCTTGTTTCCAATTGCCAGCGATGGGAAAGTTTGGGAACGAGGCAGCTGGGCTGTCTTCCGGGACCTTAATGAGCTGACGATGCATTATCGACCGTTTCAGACTTTTCTCCCCTTCCTATTTTGCCCTACCCTCCATAACGGACTACGCAAGCTTTATTGCGTACGCTCATCACGTAGAAAATTTCAGCTGATTCATTCATACTGCGGTCCGCTTTATTGATAAAACACAGGCTCCACGAGGTACTTCCTTTGGCGGAGGGTGGGGTGGGGGACAAAATTAAAAAGAACTGACAAATATTGAGTTCCGGGGAAAAAAAAAAAAAAAGAGTGGTTATTTTCACACGGGTAATTGCGTCGCTTGCGTGCTCGAAGGTGGTTGGGCTGTGTAAAACTAAGGGGTGCTCCGAGGGATTTGTCGGAGGTCCGTTTGTAGCCAGCTGTTAGCGTGTAATGATAATTCGGAAGCGAAATGTCCGCGCGAACAGAGTGTGTAGAATATTTGGTGGGGTGTGTGTGCACAAGCGTTAATGTCATCAACGGGATTAACGGAAGCGGCAACGGAACTCAATTATGTTATTCTTTTTTCTTTCTGTATTATCTTTCTGTGTCTCTCGGCAAGAGCAGAAATTTTACGCTGCTACATGGAAACTATGCACAAAATGTTTTAGACGAATATGCCAAATGTAGTTGGAAAAAAGTCGTAATTAATAATTTAATCGTAATTAAGAAAAGCGCATAATTAGAAAGCATTGTAAGCAGTATGTACGGGATTCCCCCCCCCCTTCATTTTTAGTAAAAATGATTGGTTTTCTGACCAATCAGTTTTAGTAAAAGTATTCTAGTTACAATAGAACGAATAGTAAGAAAAATAAATATGCCTTTAAATTTGCCTCTGCATATTGATTATGATAATAGCTTGACGACTTCGTCAGACTTTTAAAGAGGTCCTCAAATTCAAATGCATACAAGGTGTTAAGCGTTTTTGCTTCGGATTTACCATTTGTAAATAAAATAAGAACTTCGCATTAAAAAATATTGCTTAATTTTAGTGAAATTTATTGATAGCACTAATGTCTTAGTTTTCTTATAAGCTAATTTAAAGAATACTTTTGAAAACGATTTGAAAATTTTGGTGTAAATGATAATTGTAAATTCACTTTGTGATGAATGCATTGACTTATTTTTTTATTATTTTTAGCATCGATTTGAGTACTTCAAGTTTTAAAAAGTGATATTTTAGGAGAAGACATGTTAAGTTTATGCTGTAGGCGAATAAAAAGCCTTCAAGAAGCATTACAAGAAAGGAAATATCAATAGAGCGATATTCTCTAAAAGAGAAGATCATATGGATACTTTATTCACGGTGTTGACAGCTGCTAAGAAAATTGTCCCTCAACGTTGTCGGTATCTTAAAATGAACCAGTTACGTCTATTGATTCTTGAAGGATCTTGTTTTTGAGTCCTTGAATGCCAAGCTATGGTTTACATTCCAGTGCACCAAACCTGTGTGAAACAAACAGTTGTTCACTGTCTAATAATCTGATATTGTACAAGATTTCTGACAAAGTAACTATCTTTCTAATATCGTCTAGTATTTTATCATTACATCTACTCTTAAGTATGGATATGGAGGAGAGAAATTTGTTCGGGGGAGGGGCGATTTGGCATGGAATTTGCTTTAACCAGACTTTGACTGATTGAATTTTGACTAAGAAAACCAACGATTTGAAAGCAAGCAGTGGTAACACCGTACGGAATAAAACATTTTTGTCTCTAGCGCGCGAGACTGTCGATAGGAATTTCTAAAGATATAATGTTTTTAAATATTTTGTGATTTTGCTGTTGAAATGAATTTTATGTCACGTAAGTGCGAAGAACGTGATATTTAATAAATAAAATTAGCGCACAAAATGTTAATAATGAAAAAATTTATAAAGTATTGAAACCATCCTACTAAGAAAACTGAACACTGATATGATGAACTGAGCAAAGACTTAAGAGATTGGGGGGGGGGAGAATGCATGCCGGCACTTAACTCTGTTTCGGGAGTTCTATACTGTTTTTGAAATATTTGTGATTTTGCTGTTGAATTGTATGTAGCGTAAGTGCGAAGAAAACGATGCTTAATAATAGAACTAAGAAGAATCAAAAAATGAAAGGGAGAGTGTAGCAAGAGTGAGTGCATCAGCAGTTTTAAAACCTTTCAGATTTTTTTTGAGGGGGGGATATATTTCTTTATTTTTTTCTGTTATGTTATGCATGTTCATAATATTTTGAGAGTGTAATGTGTTAAGCGCTGTCTAATAAATTTCACGGATTAAAACTATTAAAACAAAATTTTATACTATCTGTTTGTTTCATAAATGTATATGGATTTTTTCTCTCATTGATTCTACCTCGCCATCTGCCGAAAACCAATATGTGAAAGTTTTCTTTTCATTTTTTGGTTTCATATGCTTCTAGATACAGACATATTTACGGTAGCCACGGGATTTCAGCATTCTAATGAGAAGGAGAAGAGGAGGTGGGGGAACGCGTGCTTTTTTGGGGGGGAGGAAGAGAATATATACTTGTCCATAAAGTATCTTGCATTTAAAATGAGTTAATTATATAATAATTAGTAATTTTAATGGCTACTAAAAGCTATATTTGCTTATATTTTTAGTAATAAAGCATATTTAAAAAACTATGTCCTTATTTTGAATTATTATTATTATTTGTTATATGTCTTTATTTTGTTAATTTTTAATTGCTATCTTAAAGTCAGTCTGTCTTGTTTTTTAAAACTCCACCAGTCGACGTGGTTATGTAGAAGTCGATTATCTCTAATCGTTTATGTGTTTAATGGTGTCTCATAGCTAGCTGCATTAACGGAAAGCTTCAAATATACTCTGAATCCCTGCAAAATCAATAAAGAGTTATTTAGATTTATGAATTGAAATTCTATAACTGAGTTTTAAAATGGCAACTCAAACTTTCATAATATTGGATGCGAGTTTCTGCAATTATTTGTAATCTGAAATGTCTCCACACCTTCTAGTGGCAAATTTTAATTTGGTTGGTTGATTATGGCAGAGCACTCATGGAATGTCTGAGTAGAAGAAAAGGTACTTTTATGAAAAAAGTCTATTAATGAAATAGACTGGTAGTTATACTGCCGTTGGAGAAATGTTAAATATTGTAACAGTTTTAAATATTGTTGCTAATCGTTTGTGCAATTTAAATACACGAACATTAATGTGTATCTGAATGGCAACGTTTTAAACGCACGAAGAATGTAATTATATTTATTTTAAAATAGTTTAGAATATATTTTCTCTTCTTGCTTGCATGTCGCCATTTTAAGTGCTAAATAAAGTTTTTGCTGTGTTCCATCAATGGAGTTTGCTTCATTTGCAAAGGAAGTATCACAGTATTATATTACTACGAGATATTTGTTTTAAACATATTCATGGTTTTCTGCCGGTCGTATATTATATGTAATTCAATTGTGTACTTTTGCTGCTTGACGCGTAGGCTTAGTTCGAAATAGCATTGCTTAAATTATTGTATTTATAGAAATCATAATGAAATGAATCAGGAATACGAAACCACGCCTGGAAAGTTGGTGAAATAGATAGCTAAAATGTTTTAAATCGGTGCCTCAGGTGGGATGTCGCTGGAGCGCCCGATGTATCGAATTACTTCGGAGGGCATTGAAGAGCCAATCAGCGTAGCCAAACTAATGCTTCTATTCATCCTCATCGATTGCATCTTCATGTTCCTGCGTGGGCGGATGAAAATCCTCCAACCACAGAGCACACAAACGGCTTCTCCTCCAAAACTCCTATGCCGAGATGCATACATATATCTCTTTCTGCCTTCTCTCTCCATGAACAGTCTTCCCACGCCCAGTCCTTTCCATTCCAAAAGCGGGCGGGTATACAGCTTGGAAAGCAGTTTCCACCCCTTCTCTAGCTGATCTCCTCTGCTGAGTTCCAATTTAGGAGAAAAACAGCAGTATGGTTTCTCTGCAAATTATGGATTTCCCTTTTTTTTTTCTTCTTTATCTTTCATAAGGTAGTAATAACATATTGAAGAACTTGAAAATAAGCCGAAATACAAACACTGGAGAGAGCTGTGAGATCCACTGTCCTAGTTCCCATTTGTTGGGGGGGGATAGCACATGGGAGAAAACAGAAGTTTGGTTACTTAAGTGGAAAAACACGAAATAAATAAATCATAAATAACCGTATTAAATAATCATATGAAAATCTTTATCATTTTTTGTGTGATTTTTTAAAAGCTTCAATTCCATTTTTGTCCAGCATAAACGTTCCAGTGGTGGTTAATGCAAGCTGATTTTGAACTGCATTAGGCACACGCCGTTTGGGCATGGGCTAGAATTCTGGACTAGATAGAAATTTGTGACTGTAGAGTCTTTCCGGCATGAGGGCAACTCAAATCTCTCGATCCGGCAGTCATTTTAAGAGGCAGTGGGTAGAAGAAGGATATGAAGCCACGTCATTCTAGCCCTTGTGCTATCTGGATGTGTATTATCAGAGTAGACGATAAAGTAAGCTAAAGCTGCATTGAGCAAAGGTGCTGTGTGTTCAGTATGTTATAAAATGTTTGTAGCAATAGCAGTATCTAGTTCAGTAATAAGATCTTGTAAATTGTTCATATCTTGTAATTGTTTATGTGTATGCATATCTATATTTATAAACCATCTGTAATTGCTTAGAATTATTTAAATCAGTATACTTAATTAATGATTTGTTACGACTGAATTGACGTTTACTGTGGTTTGGTTCTGGTTTAATTGGTTATAGCAAAGCATTCGAAGTCTATCTACCTAGGGGGATGCCTTCTTGGAAGACTTTCCAAGGGAAACTCCTCGTATACACGTTACACATCGTTTACTATGTGTATGTAAGTTGAAACTGTTAAACTGTGTAATATTTATATTGAAAGGATATATAAATTGCATAAATATTTACAACTGCAAATATTTCTACGTAAATGCATTCGTATGGATGGCACATACTTATTCTCTGTGTTCGTCAATATATTGACTAGCACATGCAAGAGTATATGTTAATCATGTTGCTTCCCATGAACGGCAATCTTCGCTAGCAGCGTAAGGAATTTATGACGTTAAAGGAGTACTCCGTTGACCAGGTATCCCTGGTTTGTTTAAAATAAGTGATCTAAATCCAGTTAGTTACAAAAAAACTATAAAATCTTTTTATTTTGGTATCTATCGTTTCATAACGGTATCCGGGCAAAACGTTGCCGCGCCCTTATGCAAACTGGCTGCTATTCGAAAAACAGAAATCCGCATAAGGGAACGTACACAAACTGATAATCACTGTCTCGCTTAAAGCAGATAGCGGTGCGATTATTTCACTCCTGCGTTTCTCATAAAGATGCATTTGTGCGTTACTTTGAGAAATAGCCAGCCTTGCTTTCTGGAAACGCAGATTTCAAACACTGAATAAACAAGGACAGTGGTTCTCAAAGCATGGACTGCGTCATGAATTAATCTTCCTTTCTGCATGCCTTCGTGGTGTAAAGGTAGCACACCCAACGCCTGTTCGAGAGGTCCAGGTTCGAGTCCCTGTGAGGGCACTGCAAATTTTTCATGTATCCTGCTTCAAATTAACCTAATGACTCTGCAGAATTATGGAAATTATGGATTCATTTGTAATTATTAATTGATTTAATTGACCATTGAGAGTAATTCATGTTTATTTATTATTAATCCGGTATAAAATTTTGTGCTGGA
The DNA here is from genome assembly GCA_000611955.2 of Stegodyphus mimosarum. Taxonomy (NCBI): domain Eukaryota; kingdom Metazoa; phylum Arthropoda; class Arachnida; order Araneae; family Eresidae; genus Stegodyphus; species Stegodyphus mimosarum. The sequence continues at coordinate 236,879 of KK117936.1, read as the reverse complement.
TTCCTACTTTTCTTTCCCCATAAAGAGCAGCTTTTCTAAAGAATTTCTAGAAAACATCACTTGGGAAAATATTAATAAAAAATTTAAAAAAAAAAAACCTAATGATCAGTTCTTAAAATTATGTTAAGGTATTTAAATTTCATAATGCATCTCTAAAAGCAGAGCCAAAACGTTGACTAAATAAATCGCTAAAATTAGGCCAAAAAAGAAGGATGAGTTTAATTTTCACTCTACAGAATCTCTGTACTGGAAGTGGAATAGTTGAATATCAACTGTTCATAGTGTTCATAGGCACATATAAAATTTTTGGGATTGAAAAATGTTAATAAACCAGTCTGTTAGTCATGACTAACAGTGGCAGCCATTGGATATTTCAAGAAAAGTTGTGTGCAAAATATGTGCAAAAATATATATTTCATTGAAAATAACTTGTCGTTGAAATTTGGTCATGTGTATTTTCGGCCAATTTGTATACTTCAGACATTTTCGAAAGGTTGTTGTGACTATTACGTGAACTTAAAAATGTTAAGAAACTTGGTATTTGCAACAAAATTTTTTGGCTAAATGCAGTCTGGGCGAGATGAGCACGTTGTTTTGTTAACAGCTCCATCGTGAAAATATCATATGAGATACTTGTTCTTTTTTATGCTAATTTAAAAAAAATAACTCATTAATGACAGAATATGTAGAAAGTTTAGTATTAGTGATTAATCTTATATTTCATTTCCGAATATGAATTATGGGCTATTTTTCGTGGTTTTGTTTATATATAGTCAAAGTAGATTCCTTCAGAAAACAATGATCGAGGCTGTCTTTGTCGTGTATATTCTCTGTAATTCAAAAATTCAAGTCAAGAACCAGTCAGTTCGTCAAATTTCGGTGTGTTAAAAGTCTGTCATTTTCCATTGAAAATTATATGAACCCATTCTGCAGTTTAATTTTTCTGTTGTTGTTCTGTGGAAATTTTAAAGAAATATCAAGCAATTTCAATTTCTTTGATCAACTGATCATTCGCATTTCTCATATTTTTAAGAAGTAGATTATTTTAAAAAGTTAATATACAGGGTGATCAAAAAGTCAGTATAAATTTGAAAACTTAATAAATCACGGAATAATGTAGATAGAGAGGTAAAAATTGACACACATACTTAGAATGACATGGGGTTTTATTAGAACCAAAAAAAGTTCAAAAAATGTCCGACAGATGGCGCTGGACAGCAAAACGTCAGTGACTGCGCATGAAAATCATGTATAAAAGGAGCTGTAATGAGAGATAGAATCAGATGCACCAGCAGTCGCAGCATGTTGACGTTACCTGAAAAGGCGTTTTTAGTGAAGCTGTATTAGTGTATTTAGTGAAGCTTTTAGTGAAGCTGTTGCGGTGTGGGCGTTTCAAAAGATGGCGGAAGATGACGATTGGTTGAGTAACCTGTTGTGGACTGATGAAGCTCATTTCACGCTCCAAGGGTCTGTCAATGCCCACAACTGCAGAATTTGGGCTACCGAAAATCCTAGAACTGTCGTGGAAACTCCATTGCACGACGAGGAAAGTCACGGTATGGGTTGGATTTACCACATCTACTGTTGTCGGGCCTTTTTTCTTCGAGGAAATGCGTGATTCTGGTTTTGTAACTGCTACCGTGACGGGTGAGAGGTACGCCGATATGTTACAGAATCGTATCGTCCCAGCCTGGCTGATAAACACCTGCTGGAACGTACGATTTTTATGCAGGATGGCGCTCCACCCCATATTGCTAGACGCGTGAAAGATCTCTTGCGAACGTCGTTTGGTGATGATCGTGTGCTCAGCCGCCACTTTCGTCACGCTTGGCCTCCCAGGTCCCCAGATCTCAGTCCGTGCGATTATTGGCTTTGGGGTTACCTGAAGTCGCAAGTGTATCGTGATCGACCGACATCTCAAGGGATGCTGAAAGACAACATCCGACGCCAATGCCTCACCATAACTCCGGACATGCTTTACAGTGCTGTTCGCAACATTATTCCTCGACTACAGCTATTGTTGAGGAATGATGTTGAACATATTGAGCATTTCCTGTAAAGAACATCATCATTGCTTTGTCTTAATTTGTAATGCTAATTATTGCTTTTCTGATTAGATTATTGCTTTTCTAATTATTGCTTTTCTAATAAAACCCCATGTCATTCTAAGTATGTGTGTCAATTTTTACCTCTCTATCTACATTATTCCGTGATTTATTAAGTTTTCAAATTTATACTGACTTTTTGATCACCCGGTATGTGACGGTATGCAAAATTTGCTGCACACTTAGTTGTCTTAAATTTACATACTCTAATTTGATATTCATGGCTAGATGTAGATTAAGATCCAGAGCATGCGCTTTTTTGTTTGAAATGATTTATAAATGCCGACTCTCAAAATGATATCGCTTCATTTCTCCGCTTAATATCGCCTTCGCTTATTATGGATTTTCTCTTTTTAAATCATTTATTTATGTTTCGTCATCAGAAATTAAATGTCTCCGCCTAACCTAGTGGTTGGCTTTTGATGGGTCCTTCACCCCAAGTTGTCCACACCCTTCTGACAACTATCGATCCCTGAAGCACTGGTGTGGGCGTAAAAGCCGCAAATTGCCATTACTTTCGATGGCTTATCCCTCTAATCTTCGCCTCTGTCTTCCGCTCCTTGATTTGAAACATCCTACGCCATGTGCTTTAAATAAAGTTCCTGCTCCCTATGGACAAGATATATGCTGGCATATTTCTTCTCTAGTTTTCCGAGCTCTTCTGTTATTTTTGTCACTTGATAATGGACTCTTATCAGTGCAATATGTATTTCTGCTCAAGAGTATTTTCTGCTGTTAAATCTAATGAACTCTGCGGGAAATGGTATATGAGGAAACAAACAATTCGAGAAATGTTAAATCTGTTATCTAAATTTACCCAAGAAACGATAAGAATAACACTTGGTGAAATTTGGGAGAATTATATCAATTCCTATGCAAACAAGTTGGAAGATTTAACTTTTTTTTAATATATTATTTTTTTAAGTGCTCCACGTAGTCATCTCTCTCCAGAGGAACTAGCTTGAAATTGTTACGCCAGTGTCAAGTATTCCAATCCAGTCTTTGTTTTTGCTATTAATTTACAAAATAGTTGTGGTTTTATTTAATTTATTTAACAGTTAATTTTATTTTGAAACAACCTTTCCTGTTACTCTTAATTTCAACCTACAGTTTCTTGCCAGGTCAGATTTCAGTTTCGCATTTAATGTAAAGTAGGGTAGAAGGATACTATTTAAGCTAGTGTCTGAGTTACTTCAGACAGAGCGTGTTCTGCCTTTCCGCCACGTTTTCTCTCTGCTGTTTAATCTTGCTATTTTACTGCTGTGGCGTATTAATTGCCCGTTAGTCTAAGTCGGTAGCATGCCCAAGATCCAACTATGTGTTAAATATGCCTGTGCAACTTGGGCTGATCGTTTCACTTAGTTTAAATTTTACATTTCTGTTTTGCGTTGCCGCCAAAAGTATTGGCGTGGGTGTATAAGCACTATGAGTACTAACTGTAAATACTGTTCGTGAGCTGAATAAAAGGGTCTTTTCACACATGTTGTTACTGATACAGTTGAACTTAGCGAATAGTCGCTTCACAGTTCAAGTAAAGATATAGTCAACAAAAGGAAATTTGTTGGGTAGACCTTTACTTGCTGGCTAGATACTAACTTAAAATCTTGCATAGTGAAAGATAGCTGTTTACAGAAGTAGTAGCTTTTTTATTAAAAATTACTGTGCATGTATTAACCCAAAAATATTTAATTTTTGTAATATGGTTATTTTTTGAATACCTTCTTCCAACTATTCTCTCTGTGCTGTAATAAATTTGTAAGAGAGAGGTAGCCGGAACAAATTCCCTTGAAACAGGACAGGACCCATGCCAACAAAAATTCATTATTTGAGAGGTGATAAATATAAAGCAACTTAAAAAAGAATTTGCATCAAAATTTTAAAAACCGCTACTATAAATAATTCGCATGTCTTGTAGAATTTTAAACGTGAAATTAACTGGCATTATTTTGAAGTGAATTCAAACCGCATTTGCATCAAAATAGAATGGGTGAGATCAATTGCTTGACAATTATATGTATATATTTTACCGATATTGTATATGTTACCAATTATTTTATGTATTTTACCGCTATAAATCGATCATATATAATTTTTTGGCTCCCTCTGTTGTGAACTTTCTAGGATTGCTTACCAAAATCTTGAGGGGATTCTCGGTTTCTCCTTCTCAATGATCTTGCATTTTTGCCTTTTTATATTTTAATTTTCATTTCAGACACTAAACACATTTCGTTTTCATATTTTTGAAATAATAATTTCAAACTAAAAAAAAAAAA
>KK117936.1:206748-226000 GCA_000611955.2 Stegodyphus mimosarum | reverse complement strand
TTTTTTTTGACGTAGCTTTCTCTTCAAAAATCGTCTGCGTTGCACGGGAAAATAAAAAGGAATTTTAATTACAATTCTAAATAAATAGCCAAATAAATGTGAAATTCGTAACAATATTCTCTAAAACTTTAACGAATTTTTCATTAACAAACTCAAAGATTTCAAAGCCAGCAATACCAACGTTGTACAGAAAAACATTTTTATCTCCAGCGCGTGAGAGTGTGTACCGAAATTTCTAAAGATATGCTCAATTTAAAATTAGTTTGCGATATTGCTCTTGAAATCAATTTTATGGTTTAAGTGCGAGGAACATGGTATTTAATAAATAAAGGTAACACACAAAATGTTAAATAAACGCCCCTTTGGACGTAATTAAAATCTGAAACCTTTCAGATTTTTTATTTATTTATTTATTTTTTTGGCGCATAAATTATGATTAGCTTTTATTTTTCGTGCTTCTAATTTTGTACTAGTACGAGAGTTATAAGACGCTGGAAGGAGCTCGAGGTTGGCAGCCAAGGTCTTGTAAGGGACTGTTGTGTTTGTGAAGAAGGTAAGAGTTGAATAATGCGGCTTTGGTTTCCAATAAAGGGAATATCTGTGTATACGAACTTAAGTTTTTCGATTGAACTAGACTCTTGTCTTCAGAAATGTATCAAGAATAAATTACGGTATGGATAATAGTGAAATTTTTTTAAGTATTTTTAATAGCATAAGGTCATGTGTATTTAAATTTTTAACTATAGGTGAAGCACCAATATAGTCGTTCTGTGTCTATTCGTAACAATAGACATAAAATAAAGGGTATTATTTGCTATGGCTGCCGCTTTCAACAGTTTAGAAGTTTGTTTTAATTATTATCTTCATGTGCAGTCATTTTACATGTCTGATTGACTAATAAGCTGTTTACTAATATCTTCTATCCGTTTGAAGAACAGAATTTCTTACGATGAGATAGATTTGAATTATAACGTCTTTTTCTGTCTGCTGTTATTTTTGTACATATTTTTGTTGATTTTTACTTTCTTGAAGTAAAGGAAATATTGCAATCGCGAAAAATTTCGATGATATATTTCAACGGAAATATCCATTTTGACCGTTCCCGAATCCATTTGGACGATTTTTTTTGCGTGATATATGTACGTACAGACAATTAAAGGGGAGGAGTTTCCAAAACGGATTTTAAAGTGAATTCAAAAGGAATTTTTTGTAGACGTCTGTGCGTACGTACGACTAAATACCCTCGCATGTATCTCGTACAGCTGTAGCCGTATAACATTGAAATTTTATACATGGGATTGCTATAACATCTAGCTGTGCGCCTCCCTTTTTTATTGCAATCGGCAGCACCAAACGTGTATACATATTTCTTCAGAAAAGTTCCAGGGCCAAGGTCGTAAAAATAGAAAATTGCAGTAAATAATAGGAGAAAAGTAATGATCCTAACTGCTATCAAAGTACTCACCTTGGCTATTTATGCTCAACTCCCAATGTTTCTGGAGGTCTTGAAAATCTTCAACTGCGATGCTTGCCAGCTTATTTGTCACAGCCCGTTGGATGTGTGCAATAATCTCGATGAAGCTTTCCTTTCAGCCACCTTTTCACTCACGGAAACAAGGGGGGGGGATCACAGTGATCTTTGACACAAATGTGGCATCACGTCTGGCTCTATCCAATAGTTTAGCAGAAATTCTTCGTCTTTCCTCTTTCTGTTCATCTGTTAGTGAGTGAGGGACGATTCTTGCATGAAGTTTCTGTTTCCCTAACTTACGACACACATCACGATTTCAAGTTCAGTTCTGATATCATACACACAGTTACACGACGGTCTTCTCGCAATAACTGCACGCTCCATTTTTGCATCGGTATGTGCTATAGACGGGCGACCAGCTGTGGGATCGTCTTTCTTTGAATCTCTGCCTTCACGAAACATTTTGTGTCACTCGAAAACACGACTTCTTGAAAGTACCTCGCTTGCATATGCTTGTTAAATCGTGTTCCACGTTTCACTAGGAGTTTTCCCGAGCTTAACGCAGAACTTATGGCAACTTTTTGCTCACAATCAGCATCCACTGTGTCGCCTTAACGAATGCGACAACATTTCGAACGATGTGTTGCTAAGCACAGCTCTGCCACCTAGTAAGTTTGCGTGGAAACATGGCCAAAGTCACGGTAAGAAGAATATGTACCAGTTAACATAACAAGAACATTTATTCCTCTTTAGTGCTGCAAACTCAGAAATAAAATAATAAAAAAAAAGTCCTGAAACTCTTCTGACAAAGGATGTATATATGTATACCCATCCCCTTACTTGGCTTAAAAGTTACTGCTACCCTTTAAAAAATTTACAGGAATGGTAACCTGTAAACACGAATTGTGCGTAAGCGGTTTAAAACCTATTTTAAAAGTTAGTTAATATAAAAGTAAACTACCTGCAGATGATTTCAGGACTCTGGAACTTCAAGTTAGCAAGAAAGTATCATTTATTTATTCTCAAAGTAGTCTTTATACATACTAGCATGTTATTCTCTGCGCATTACTCTGGAACATGTTTGGCAACAGTTGGGAGTCATTCTGCGCAAACTGTACGGGCAAAATGCACACAAATTTTTCTTTTTTTACTGTCAGATTGTTCAGGAGGTTGAATATTCAAATCTAATTTCAATAATTCCCTTATAATTGTTCTTGTTGATCGAGGCAAAGTTGGCACATTGTAACGCTTCTTCATCTATAAAGCGAAAACATCTTAGTTTTATTACGAATGTTTTTTCTCGATAATGCCTTTTCGGATTTTATATTATGCACACATATAACATGTGCATTCATTAATCTGATATTTATCATGCTGCAAAACGCAAAAAAGAGGCCTTCGACGAGTTTTCTACTACATGACATATTGTTGCATATCTGATCCAATGTGTCTGCAGCCCCTTTTATGACTCAGTCCTTTGTTTCTTTAATAAACTGAATAATACTGCGAGATGCTGTACTTGCGTTGCTTGATTTAGAAACAGATAAACCACTTATCTTTACCATTCAGCTGAATTTTACCGGGGTAAATAATATATTTTTCATGACTCAAAAAATTTCGAAAGTTTTCAACTTTTTAAGCATGTTCTTTTCAGCTCCGTATTCCAAATTCCATTTTAAGTTTTTTAGCATTTTCTTTTTTTTTTTTTTTTAGTTCCATGTTTCAAATTAATATTTTCATCTTCCTGGTTTTGTATTTCAAGCATTTTCTTCTTCATCTTTATTGTGAAATGATAATTCCTTATTTTCATCTTTGTCGCTATCTGTGAATTCGTGATTTTCAACCTCAGCAAAATCATCTTTCTCCGATTCATCCCAAGAAATAGAATTTTCTTCATCACTCTCGGATATCCTCAGGTCTAGTCCAAAAATTTTCTCAGCTAAAGTTCTTTGACGTCTTCAAGGCAGCACAGAAATGAACCTAAGTCGGATTCTGAAATGAAACGTTACAGCTAGCCATTCGTCTGTGAGACGAATATTGTTCTAACAATGCTGCATGCGAAAATATTTCGGTAAGAAGAAATGTCCGTATCTGTAGCAGCCAAGATCATATAAAGGTACTGAGTCGCACGTCCTGATTCCTCTTTTAGTGAAAGCAGGGCAAAGCTATTTGTTATAAGCTTCGTCTAGGAGACGAATGGGTAGCATTCTATAGTGCAGTGCATCAAAAATACCAGCAAATGGGCCTGAACTAACGGAAGTGACACAAGAAATAACATCGCTGGTGAAAGCGAATTGCGACTATTTTTCCACTGAATGTATAAATTTTAAATTATGTCATAGAACATCGTATCATGTCATAAACGGAGAATCCCAAGATTTTCGTTGTGGAATCATTTTGTAAGGTTTTAGTTAAACTAACAAAGTTTTATTTTAATTTAAATCTTTCTATCTCTTCTCAGTTTCAACTTCCCGTCAGAAGAAGCGCGCGTTTTCAGCTTATGCTAATTTGAAGTAGAGCCAAGTACTATTTAAACCAGTGGTAGAAACCTCTCAGTGTGAGAGAGCTTTTAGTCTCAGATCACGGTCATTCTGTTCGACGTTCGCCTGACCAGCTAGCAGATAATTTTCTAAGCCATAGTGCTTACTACGTGATTGCTTATTGAAATAAGTTGAAGTGCGCTAGTATTAGTATTTCTTGCTACGCACCATTTAGTTAGAGGCCAAACTCCGCGATTTGCTCTGTGAGCAAAGTTTAATTAGATTTCTATTTTAGTTTAGATATTTATTTAGAATTATTTGATTTGTTAAGTTAGGCCCAAGTGTGGTCTTTTACTTTCTGTATCTCTCCCGAGTTGGGAAGTGTGTAAATAATAGTGATTTAATAAAAGAGGATTTTAAATCCCTTCCAAGTGCAGTTATTATACCCCGTATATCATAGTATCTACACCAGAACATAGCTGATTTCAGCTCCCTGTTCCAGATCAGGACTTTAGGACTTTAAGGAGTTACTTCAAGATGTTTGCAAAGAACATGCACAGAACACTCAGTCCTGACAAGTTGAAGATTCGAGAATTTATGCCTAACTTCTGAAGAAGCTCAGTATCATGGTAAAAGTCGCTTCCCTATTTTACTCGGACCAAACAGTGATGAAACGAAAGACGATATCTTTATTTACATGAATGCCAGAAATGCCAAGATGTTTCACGCACATAGCGAAAATAAAAATGGATGATTTTTAATATATTTCCAGCCGGAAAAAAAACGACAAACTATTAAGAAGAGAAAATAATTTTTTGATTTTTTTCATATAAAATTTTGTGTTTTTAAAAATTAGGATTTTTTTTTAATCTTATGTTATTTGATTCTTGCAGTCTTAAAAATAAATTATTTGACTAAAATCTGAATAATATTTCAAGAAACTGGATGATAAAATTGTGTAAAGCAATGGCACAATGATAAAACTGTATAAAGCATTGTATGCAATTCATCCTAAATTAAAATGTCAGTGATATTTCTTTCTCATTTATATAGCCTTTTTGAATGGCCCACTAAAAGACTTATTAACTGTGCTTTACTGTATTTTCTCTTTCAATATATGCATTTTAAAATGCATGATAGTCTAGGTCACTAAGTATTCTTTAGAACAAAATGCAATTTAAATAAATAAAATCAAATTCTCAAAAATGTGTATTATAAATACACTTAAAATATACAGATCGAATGAATAAACAGAAAATTTTAAAATAATTATTTTAAGAAATGTGATTTAATCATGCAATTCAAACAATTAAAATGAAATTCTAAGAAGAAAAAAAATTATCCAAAGATAACAACTATTAAAAAATGTAATATAAAGAAAAGTAATATTTGAACGAATAAATGATGTACATTTTTTTCCTGCTCATGCATAAATAAAAGGGAAAGCGAAATAGGTTTATATAAATTAAGAATTTTACAAAATGAATAATTCTTGGCGAAAACTGAAAAAAAGGGCGCCAAGATAAATTTTCCAATTTCTTTTTAAGTTTCTCGCCATACAAAATGTGGTATTTAGACATATTTTAATCGTAGAATCGAAATATAAAAAAAAAATAGCATGTTATTTCAGAAAAGTCCGATTTTATGTCATGATACCTATTTTAAATCAATGCTATGTAAATAATTGCGCTTTCGAGACATGAAAAACGCAAGTAGGATTTCATCAATCGGCCCAGTAGAACGAGAGGTATAGAACTTTCCTCTTTCTTGAGTGGGTGTGCCTACTTATCATTTTTACTACTTAACATACATGCTAAGAAAACTTAACGTTGACTTAACATATTTGTGAACACAATTTTTAATCAGTAATGCAAATGAAAACTGGTTTTCATAAACGCGCCTGTACTCTGCTTTTTTTAAGTTAGAAATGATCTTCATAAGGGTGTAGGCATTTGTATGTCGGGGAACACTTACGAAGATTTCCGTTTTCCCGAACAGCGGCCGACCTGCAGAAGGATGCTGATATCTTTATACACGCGGTTCCTTATGGAGCGGTCCCTGGAATACATGCAGTTAGCAGTTGGAAGATACATGGTTCCTGCCCCGCCGAAGACGGTTATTGATTTTTCTTGCTTTCTGCTCCAGAATATCAATCATTCCTACAAGTTCACAAAGTAAATGTAGTGCTATGTGAAAAATTACTTCAGTTTATAAAAAAATAAAGCATTTTCTTGAGATTATTCTCGAATATAGCAATTCTGCATAAACAAGAAAGCGTGAGAGGTTTAAAATTCTTGTTACTGAAACTTTCGAGAAATATAATGTTATTAAACATTGCGTATGCTCATAAAAATCCTGCGCAAAATGTCTTTCTTTCTCTAATTGTTGTGTCTTTTAATTTTCGTTATTTATTCAAATTGTCCATCTTTGTTGCTTTCAAATAGCGATCTAAGCTTATATGGTGAAAAGCTATAAAAGCCTCCACTACCGTCCAATTCTGTAATCGTCGTCCATCTAGTCCAGTGAAGTGCGTGGGCAGCTCCCTTCTCAATATGGAATTAAAAAAAAAGTCTAGGAGAGAAAAAGAAAGAAATACTGGCGACTTCGCGTAATGGGTATGGAGTGATAAACCGACTGACATTTGTATGGCACCTGCGCCTCGCCATTTGCGCCGCCCACTGGTGCTGGGTGCACCTACATGATAAAAAAAAATACTTCTACCTTCAAAAAGTGAGTTGTATCCGGTGGATATCCATAACTTTCTGAAAACTTATGGCTTGAGGAGAGAGTGGAAAAGTATCTCACTTAGCAGAATATTATGAAATAAATAGACATTATCTTATTTATTTTTAAGCACTTAAAATACCCCTATTTGTTTATTAAATATCGTCGTTTTATCGAAAAAGAATTTATCATCTATATTATAAAATATAATTTTTTTCCCCAAAATTAAATTGGCTACCTTCATAATTTTGTATATGGTTAGCGATCTGAGGTTTACAAATATGAGTTGCTATAATTTTTAGCGGTCTTGATTTGATGTAACTGTGAGTTTTATGACTAAGCTGTGTAACGGTAAAAGTGTTCACGTTCAGGTTTCTATTCAGAGGATTTTCGGTTTGCAGGGACTTGGCTTTTTAAGCGTTAGATCTAACACTTTTTTAATCGGGATAGAAAGTATTATAACTTCGTCTAATATTGGAAGAATCAAATGCAATAGATCTTCAATTTAACAGAAAAACTATTGAGTCCTGTGTAAACTGCTAGATTCTGAAGATTATTCCATAAACTTGATTCATTTATTTATATTTTGATTTGTATCTTTTCCTTTGTAATTATGACTTATAATTTTAAATGTCATTTAATGTTTTAATATTATTTGTCGTTATTATGGTCCAAGAGGTATAGAAGTTAACGTAAACTTGCAAAGTTCACTGTTAAACAAAAATCAGAGCTTCAGAGTGTGAGATGTGATGCAAATGTGTGCGAGATTTGTGGAATAAAAAAAAAAAAAAACGATTTCGGCCATTCGCAAACACTGAAAAAAAATTAAGAGTTTAATGGAAATACAATGGAGGTAGTGTGCTCTTCTTAGTTCTGTTATTTGCCATTGGAAAATGCGTGAAAATGTTAAAAGACATAAACAGAGGAGAGGTTGAGCAAGTGGTTTGATAAACAAACCTTCGATTAGCATTGTCGTTAGAAACGTTCATCATTTGAAGAGCTTGCTAAATTATAAATTTAAAATTGTCAGGAAGTTTTTAATGGCTGTTTGCATTCTCAAATAAATACCGTATTCTTAAAAACGAGGCTAAATTTTATTTAAAAAAAAAACTGTGGATCGGTAAACGCTAGTATGGAACACATTGCATCTTAAAGAATGTATCTAAAAGTCTTTATTAGAAATGGAGATTTCAGATTATCTCTGGTTTTTAATACTGAAACACTATAATTATCATGATCTGTTTGAAAGGACCCAGACATATAAATGCACGAAACAAGCAGTCCTTGCCACAAAATAAAAAGATTTTATTTTTGAAAGTACGTACGTTTTGCAGGAGTAAAGGCTGACAGTTTAGCAAAATATTCGCGTTTTTAAAGTATTTAACTTAAAAAAACCTGCCGCTTTTACAAAAGTACCTATACCGTTTTTAAAAAAGTACCTGTTTTGCAGTGAATATGTTCTATGACTCTCCCGATAACCAATCTATTATTGACGTATATCGCTATCAGAAACTGTATATTGAGTATTTCCTTTGGTGATTTTCTCGTGTGTTTTTCAACGGTGTATTGTTTAAATAGAAAATGCTTTTCAGCATTTCCGTTAATCCTCCCCTAACATCGCTTTATCGATATTCTAGAGCAGCATTTCTCAACCTACGTTTACTCAGGACGATCGCTGAGGATTCCAAAAAAATCATTAGTAATTTCGGAAAACAACAGTGTTGTGATAAATGTTGATAAAAAGACAAAATACTGAAAATTAAACTTGTAATTGAATAAGAGATAAAAGTGATTACGATGATTTCCAGTGTGACTGTTATTGAGCAAAATGTGTACATGTAGTTGGTTGCAACCAAACCCGGTCTAAAACAATGATATTACTTGGCTCCTAATGCATTGCATGTAGCCATCCCTGTATAAGAACTGTCGCTGTATAAGAAAAAAGTTTTTATTAGCCTTTGCTTGCATATCGAATTTTAATTTTTATCTTTGATTTAAGTATGAATGAAATTCCATATTAATTCAGTTGGTATTTTATTGCGATACAACACTATTTCAAGAATTTTTAGATTTTAATTGTAGGCATACATCTAAGTAGTCAGTAAACTCATCAATTCAGTCACTTTCGCCTCTCCTTTTTATAAACTCTGATTGTCAAAATAATTACGTTAGATTAATAATGCTGTGTTTTGAGTTACCTTTGTGTTAATTTAGAATAAATAATGTAATTATCAGTCTTTATTTGAGAATATATTTCTAACTTTTATTCAATGTGATTTGTTAACATTATAATATTATAATAATACACTAGTAAAATAAATGTATTGCGAGAATGCTAGAAAGAAGGAGAGGAGCTCATGGGGTCTGAAGAGGGAGGTTAAGGTATATTCTATAATTACAAAGTCTTACACAAAGGGGTACGAGAAAGGGAAGAGTTTTGGGAGTCGCTGAGTTACAGTATAATCGTTTCAAGTGATCAGTTACGTAGAAAGATGTTTTGGGAAGAGATTATGGTTATTTTTTAGGAACAACAAAGGAAGACAGCAGTGCAGGATATTCAACTGCATTTTAAAACTTACGTGCATGTAGCATTAGATATGTTTTCAATTTAATGAAGGATATGAAAATTCTTACCTTAGTCAATGCTTGGAAGAAATTTCATAGTAAATCTCATTGTAGGCCTTGAAGAATTTTGCGGACTCTTATGAGGGCTGGGAAATCAATGGGAAAGAATGGATCGAAAATGATGAAATTGATCGAGATTTCTGTGAGATAGAGACTAGGAAATTTCCTTCGCGGAGGACAACCAAGATGGTAAACAAAAAACAGTTGCATCTCATCTCAGAGTTAGTTATTTTATCATGGTTAAGCATTCGTGTGCTTAGAACTCTAACTTAGAACACCTTCTAAGGCAAGCTAACTCGTATTTATGCTATGTGTATGGAATAGCACGGAAGTCCCATGATCAAGGCCTTTCCGTTCAGTCAAGCCATTCAAAAATCGGTTTCTTCATTCAAAATACGCGTAAGCCCTGAGAATGCTGAAGTACTGAGAGATTTGATTTACGTATGTAATTGCTCTGAAAGTAATAGTCTTTCTGATGTTAACATATATTATGAAGAGTTAAGTATGCAAGTACCTGTGCCTTAAAAAAAGTACAATTGTTATTGTGTCCATTCCATTTCATTGATGTGATCCTAAATAATGAATGTTCGTAGCTTGTGATCAGATTTTTATCTTTCAAGTTTAAATGAGATTAGAACTAAATGTTGTAGTAATAAGTTGTGAATTAATAAAAGCTAAAATAAAAATTCTGAAAAACAGGAGAAAAAATTGTTAGTTCAAATAAATTAACTTACTTTTCCATGTGGTGTAATTGCGTTTTTCATAAAACCGATTGGAGTCATCTCAGGTTTTAAATCCGTAAATATTCGTTTCTAGTAACAGTAATAACGAGCATAATTAGTAGGGGTTAAATCAATTTTTCCTCTTTACTATATATAAACTTTTATACTGTGTCAAAATTTTCTGTCTGTTTTCTTCAAGAATGTTGCACAAAAAAAAAAAATAAATAAATAAATAAATAAATCAAATAACTATAGCCAGGCAGGTTGAAAAAAAATAATTAATTAATAACTAAGTGAAACCGAAAGGGATAAATAAAAAATTAACATATTATGTTCAATTAATGACAAATAGTTATATAATAAATTAAAATATCCAAGATTATCTTATTTCGTCCGTCGACTGAAATTTTTTTTTTTTTTTTTCAGAAGATATTATGATTGACACTATTTACTCTGTTACAGTTTCATAACCTTTCCGACATTCTTTCTGACAGTTTGAAACACTCTCCCCCCCCTTAAATTGTGTAAGCAAATAATATGTTTAATTTAGTAGATTCTAACGGAATATCCGGTTGTCATTCCGTATAAAAGCTAAAACTTTGTAATTCTTGATAGCCTAATTCATAATGTGTTTTGCTTGAATCAAAAGTAAGCAAATTTCACACATTTTCATAAAGAGTTTGCATCTGCACTAAAATTACTTTGCCTACTCTTGCAGGTGATCCGATCGTTATCTTTCACGTTTCTGAAAACGTTGCTAAGTGTTTATCGCACCGATACTTTTCTCTCTTGTTTTCCGCCCACACAGATGCTGGCCCATACACCTACTTAAGCACGCATTCAGTGATGAAGAGTCTGTAAGTGCTTGGCTTTTGATCTCCTAAGCACGTACCACGAAAATGTGAATGAGAAGATTTATTTGAGTACGTAGTGAGCTGGTTCTTTCAGAATTTCGTAATGGCCCTTTTTTTGGGGGGGGGATCCCGTATAAGCGGGAAGAGGTTTGTGAGAGTTGTATATTAAGAGAACTTTATTCCTAAAATTTGTCTGGCTGGCAGACAAGAAGTCTTAGCCAGCGTATCGATGTTTAAAATGCTTCTCATGTATGCCTTAATACGTTTAATACACTCATGTCCATAAATTAAGGATAATGCAAAATCAGGCAAGGGAAGAGTTAGAAGCAAAACAAATTTGACTTATTTGTAAAGCTTATTTATTAAACAAAAGGTAAAGAGGAGAAAAAGGATGCTATATTTTTGATATTATTAAAAAAATTAGCGATTTTTTCTCCCTGGAGCAAATTACAAAAAAAAAACCTATTTACAAAAAAGCAATATTAGATGGTTGGTATGATTGTTAATACATTGTATGTCTCCCAGACGATGCAATACAGTCCGTACAACGCCTAGGCATACTGAGTATCAAACTATCGATCTGATCTTGGGGGATATTACACCACTCAAAAACCAATGCTCTCCGAAGTTCCGGTAGACATGTAGGAGGAGGTTGACGGGCTGCAACTCGTCAGCCAAGCATGTCCTACACGTGCTGTACTGGATTCAAGTCCGGTATGAATGCTATCCAATCCATACGGGTGATATCCTCCGCTTCGCTTACGATTTACGGCATTCGCTTACGATGTTTGCACGGTGAGGACGGGCGTTGTCACCCATAAACACAAATTGTGCGCCCATGGCGCCCCGAAACAAACGTACATGTTGTTCCAGAAGGACGTCCCGATAGATTTGGCTTGTCATAGTTCCAATTTGAACATGCAGGTCAGTTCTGGAACCCAGAATAATTCCACCCCAAACGAGCACTCCTGCACCACCGTAACGGTGTCGTTCAATGATGTTTTTTTGGTGGTAACGGGTACCTGGAGCTCTCCATATGAAAGTCCGGCGAGAATCAGACTGCAAGCTAAACCTGGACTCGTCGGAAAACATCACACAAGCCCACTGTTGCGGTGTCCACAATGCATGCTCTCTACTCCAGGCTAACCGCAGGCGACAGTGAGTTGCAGTAAGTGGAACGCATCTGACAGGTCTACGAGCATATAGACCAATCCGCCCTAAGCGTGTGTACACGGTCTGCCTTGAAATTGTCGTACCAGTGGCTGAAGAGAGCTGACGAGACAGGTCTGAGGCTGTGCTCCGCCTGTTTCTTTTGGCAGTAACTGCCAAATACCGGTCCTCATTCGGCGTTGTAACTCTGGGGCGACCTGTGCTGTAACGTCTACTCACATTACCATCATCTTGGAATCGTTGCCAAAGCCTGGAGATGACACTCTGGGCAATTCCAAGTTCGTCTGATACTTCCAGTTGGGTACGCCCACATTCCAGACGGCCGATAATTCTACCACGTAAAAAATCATCCAAATGCGTCCTTTGTGTCATAACTATTCGGTTATTGCACTGAAATGCTTATAAAGCGCCTGCGAACAATTTTACTTCTTTGCCTGTATTCCTTATATATCACTCTCTTACACTCTCGTCATTGTGACGTACCTTCGGTGTCATCTGGTTACTTCCTGAAATTTGCATATGATTCTTGAAGATGTGTGTAGTGATTTTACAGGTGATATATTTATTTTAGAGTTCGATTTCCGCGTGACTCCGAATTATCCTTAATTTATGGACATGAGTGTATATTAAAGTATGTTTAAATAATCAAGTGTGTATCATTGTAGTCGAGTTGCAATATTTTATAAATTGACAAATTTCTTTTTCGTCCCCTTGGTAGCCTACAGCAGTTTTTGTCATCATCCAGATTGTAATTTCTTTATTTCATTTTTATGTAAAAAGCATTTGAGAAGAGAATTCCACGGCTAAAAAATAGAGATACCAATGAAATTGGTGCATGCTAAATGCTCTTCAGATGGCACATACAGAGCGAATCTGAACAAGTAGGCAAAACTTTAGGAGGCGACAGAAGAAAACTATACGAACAATATTTGTCATAGAATGTATGGTCGGAACGTAAGCGGTGAGAAGTTGAAGGTAGTTTTCCGCTGTTACATTCAAAGAATTAACACAAGAATGAGATGTGGTAGTTCAGAAAACATTTTAGTAACAGAATATGGTCATAGAAATTGCTCAAAAGACTTTCCGCGAACTGTAATGCAGGCTTCACACCTGCGGGGCAAGGATTAACACACATTTACGAATACATCAGGCATTTCCCGAATATCGCCGGCATCAACGGCGATCCTGGCGACTAGATACATATTGGTTTGAATGGGGCACTCGTAAATTAGGCTTTTCATATGGCCTCGCAGGGAAAAGTCCAAACACGAGAGATCCGGTGATCTCGGTGGCCAAGCTGTGGGACCACCTCGACCAATTAATCGCCCTGGAAATTTCGTAGATCGTATAACTAGCAAATATTCTCGGCAATCCACGGTAGAAAATGCCGTTGGGTGCGAGGACCGACCCTTTTCATACCATTTATTTACAATGCTACCTAGCGGTTCGCCATTTCCGTTCCGATCATACATTGTATGATGAATATTACTCGTATAGCTGCCTTCTATCACCCCCTAAGGTTTTGCCCTCTTTTTAGATTCACCCTGTATTTTATTAGCAGTTTTATTGTTGCTTTCATAGAGTTCGTAATGGATTGAATGTACACAGGTCCGATGATAGGTTGAGAATATTTATTTTATCAAAGGTAACACTTAAGCGTTCTGGAACTTTCCACTGAAATACTTGTACAGGTGTCCACAGTATCACAGAGTACAATCAGTAGATACACTTCAAACTACTAAGAGCGTTAAAAAACGCAATGCAAAGCGCATTCAATAGATGAAGCTTTCACGAATATCTTCGAAATCGCTCTGAATTAACAACCACAACAACAACTGAGAAATGATGCTCCCTCCGGACCAAAATGTTGCCAAATGGTCGCCAAGTTTGGCGCTTTTAGCGACACAAATTAGTCGTCAAAACCGTTGCCAGCTTATCACTATCTCGGCAAATTAGCGAGATAGTCATTTACCGAATATTAAATAGACTTGCCCCTGTATTCTTATTTTTCCGGCAGAGCGTCCTATCTTTAGATTTTTCGTGTTACATTATACAGTAAGATACAAGAATTTCACATATAATTTCTCTAAAATTATCTATATTAGAAAATTCATAACGTTGTGCCTTCTCATTGAGAGGTATAAGAAAATTAAGATGTATACGGACTTACTCTGTTACATAGATAAATTAACAAATATTAAAGATGCTGCGTCGTTGGCAATCATTCATATATAGTATTTGGAGGGGGGTGGAGGTCGCGTTGAAAAAAATATTCATGACTTTTTCATGTTAAATATTTTATACGGAAAAAGCAGATTTTTACCTTTACTGTAGTTTTTAGCCTTTTAGAGCAAGAATCGTACGAAAACATACTGAGCAGTCTATCAACGGAAATTTTTATTCATAAAAATAAAAAAAATCTAACTAAAACAAAAATGAAAGTTGCTGAATGAAATGTAATCAGTTATATTGTGACTGCAAGAAAAGTTTTAAAAATTGTTGAAACAGAGATACCTTTATTTCTTAACATAATATTTTTATAAAAGAATCAGCGTTAGAGCTTTTTTTTATCTTCATTTTGCACAGATAACTCGAAAATGGTTTATGAAGCATGTCGTCTTATATATAAGTTGGCACTCGTTTTTTGTAGTCACTTTTGTTATTTGTTAATAGCTGCGTATGTTTCAATGGATGTAACGTGTGCTTATTTCTGGAAGTTTCAAATTTCTTCTGTAAGTTGCAATATAGTCTTTCAAATTGTATGTATTGTTGCTGTAACCCCTTACTATTTCATGCATAACCTTTTTAATTAGTTAATTCATAAGTTAAGGATTAGTTAGATCATTTAAGGATTTATTTAGATTCTAAATGAATGAGAAAAATTGCAGTTTATTTCTTTATTTTGTTTGTGTATGTACTACAAAAAGCTAATTATTTATACAAGTATTGTTCTAAGAACTAGTGTCAGATAGTTGAATTTCAATAAGCCAAAATTGAAAGGGTAAATTAAAATAATCAGATTTCGAGTTAACGACGCTTTCGGTGTAAATATTAGTGACGGAAATTATTTGTGCACGTAATTAAGACTGAAACATGATTAATAATCAAATAATTCAATTTTTTAAGAAGCGCATACATACACATTAAGTAAGGATAATTCTGCATAAAAGGAGAATGACAAAAAATTATAGTTGTTGTAATAGAGAATTTAGACGATATAGTACATCGGCTTGAAAGGAGAAATGAAAGTAAATAAAGTATTCTTTTAGCACTTAGTAGTTTTTTTTCCCTCCCTCTCTCTTTTTTCAGCAACTAAAGTGTTAAAGCATTTAGCATTGTAAACACTACAAAAGATGGTATTTTATTGATATTGTCTTTTACTTTCTTGAAGATAATATAGCATTTAATGATGCTGTACACTAAGTGTGGGATATGACTTTATGATATGCGGATTTCTATCGGACTTTGGCCTGTCGAAAAAGAAACGTCGGGGGGGGGGGTTCAGCTCCCCTATGAATTTGACCTATCGAGAAAAGTTAATTTTTAATTCATTTCCTTTACGCATTTCATCTTATCGAGTACTTCAAATTATTGAAATTCGAGAAGTTCTGTTGCGCGTGCATGCTGCGTTGTTCTGTACATTTATAATACGATAGTTGGAAACTTTAGCAGATTCTTTTTGATTTATAACGTGTGAAGAGATTTGTTCTGATCCTCTTTCCTACTTTGAATATACAGGGTGTTTATAAAGTCCCGGACCCATTTCGATGTTTAATAACTCATAACATAATAAAGATAGATTAAAATGAATAACATAAATTGTTAGATAGACTCAAAAAGTTTCACGACCCTTGTCAATGAACTTCTACGTGTGCCCCCTTCGTCGCAAGGAGAATTGAACTTCCTCGTGTGCCCCCTTCGTCGCACGGAGAATATCAAACCGATATTCAATTTCACGCCAGATACCGGCAAGCATGTCGGCATCCACAGAGGCTATTGCGATTGTAATTTCTGTCTTTTAGGTCATCAGTATTCGACACTCTCCTTCTGTAAACACTGTTCTTTACAAATCCCCAAAGGAAAACGTCTAGCGGCGTTATATCAGGTGATCTGGGTGGCCAAGGAATTGGACCTCCTCGCCCAATCAAATCTTCCTGTAAAATGGTGATTCAAAGACCTACGAACGATGGTACCCCAACGAGGTGGTGCACCATCTTGTTGCAAAAAGACATGTGGTTGAAGCTCTTCTAGTTGGGGAAATACGAAGTTTTCCAACATGTCTAAGTATACGACTGATGAGACCGTCTTTTCAGTAAAAAAGAAAGGCCTAGTGACTCAGTCGTGCATTAGTCCACACGACACATTAACCTTTCGGGAATCCCTTTATGCCTCACGGTATTCATGGAGGTTTTCAGATCCCCATATGCGCACATTATGGCGATTAACAATGCCAAAAAGATGAAAGGATGCTTCGTCGGAGAACATTACAGAAAAGTACATATATTTAGACTTGAAAATGAAATTATCTGAAATTAACCACATGCGCAGACGATATTTACAAAAGTAAAGATATTCAAACCTGAAAAGGAAAATATATAAGTTATTCCATCAATAAATGCCATAAGTTTGTTTATATCTTCATTATTTTATGAGTTATTAAACATCAAAATGGGTCCGAAACTAAATAAACACCCTGTATTTTGACTAGCATTTTACAAATTTGTATGGAAATGGGGAAAATTAAGTTAAGAAATTCACGAACTAGATTCGAAAAGGGATTTTCCGTGGCTTCCCCGCTCACAATTCTGTAGATCATACTTGGAAAATCCTCTGTTTTTATTGTTAATCATTTTATTACAGTTAATGAACTACAGTTACTTAGTTTAAAATTATGTTTTATCTATCTGTGAAAATCAGCAGTCAAAAACATCCTTAATTTTTCAATAAGGATTTTTAACTACTCGTAAATAATTTAAATTTTGCAAGGTAGGAAAACGTTTTCTTAATTCGCATTCAGGCGTAGTATGGAGGCTACAAATTTTGGATTCGATACTTGTTAGTTCGAATTCCGTTGCATATACAGTCACTGTCGCAAAAACACTAAACCAACCTCTTCATATCTGAAAACGTCCTTGATTACTTCAGTAAGTAGAAATTGAACCATCTTTTCTATCTTATCGTATTACTTTACTCCTGTCACCACTATTTGTTGCAAACAATAGTTATCTTGAAATACAGATTAAAGATTGCTTTCGGATGTTTCTGTTAAATAAATATAACACTGGTGTTATTGTGAAACATCAAATAAATTAATGTTTTCCCTTAGCATGATGTAAGACTGATGCATGATTATGCAAGTGAACCCATTTCCTGTTTTGCTGTGCGTCGTCTTTGATGTAGCACAGCGTTATTTCCTTTTGGAGAATGAATGGACGTTTTTGTAACGAACGTTCTTTAGATTTCGATCACATTTGAAACTGCTTTTTCAGGAGTTAATAGGCGTTGCCCAAGAACTTTGGCAGTGTTGTAAATCGTTTCTTATTTTATTCTCAAGGTCTCTCGTGTTACAGTTAACTCAATCCCAAAAATTTTGCTAAGCATCGCAAAACGACAGTGTGACAGCGAATGATAGCATATCGTATTTTCTGATATGTTCGAAATTTTATACGTACTCTAACAGAAGAAATTATAGCTATCCTCGCTGCATGAGAGTTTTTGTAGTTTTCCTCCATTGTAGCATAAATATAGGCCATTTTCCCTTGGAAAGCTCTCCACGAAGACATATCTCCTTTTAAGCAGATACCCTTAGAGTGCTTTGCCATAATCTAATAAGTCTCTTCCCCGGGAAAAAAAAAAGACTTCTAAATGAAAGCCTTTGGAATTGAGTTGTTAATTACAAAGTTAGAGTTTTTTTATTACAAAATTATACGTTAAAGAATTTTGCTAATAGTGCACTATTAGCAAAATTCTTTAACGCATGGAACAAATTCCAAAATTATGGTACTTACGTATTCGTTTGTCACTTTTACAGTAATGTTATAGTTGGCATTTAGATTTCGCGTGAAATAAATGACTCGCTCACTACGCCCTTAGCAGGGCTAGGCACTAAATGCTTTTTATGTGGAAGCTGAAATAAAATTTTAAAATAATTATTAAAAAATGAGTGTTTAAAGTAGACATGAATTGCTTTTTTACCATACACAGAAAATTCACAAAAGTGGGAATTAATCGTTTGACAATGCAAATTCTCAACAAGTGAAGTTCCATTTAAAATTTATATTACTCGTTTTATGAATAAAATGTATTTTGCAATGACTGTAATTTAAAGATCGTAAGATAAATCACATAACAGAATTTTGCTAATAGTGCACGTTAATGAAGCACCGTGTATTAGTACAGACATCCATGACAGGACTTCGAGCATATTAAAAGCGTTTGTTTCACCGATGGTGTGAAATCCTGTTGAGCTTTTTCCCTGTTCCTGTCTCGCAACCCCGAACACCTTATTAATTATATAGGTGCCTCTAAGAAGTGCCTGCTGTCTGAATAAGAAATCAGATATGAGACTCTTGCGACGTGATTTCTTGGATTTTATTCTGCTCTTTTATACCAAGAAGATAATAAACAACAAAACAACGTATAATAGTTACATTTGCTTATACTATCATTTCCTGACATACTTTTATGACGTTTATAATGAGCGCATATATTCCAAGCAAAGAAAACTGTAACTTCTTATGAATTTTGTGTCTTGCAAATTTGTGATGCACACTCACAGATATTCACATCAATATAGAAGTTACTTATATGTGTACTTGTACAGAGTTAGTGTTATCTTAATACTGACGTAAATAAGGGGGGACAAAAAATTTTACCATTGCGAAAACTGTCAACGAAATATGCAAATATGTTATAGCTTGTCTGTAATGTGTTATATTAATAGATTAAATTTATAGATATAATACCAACACCATAGATAGTAATCATCTCGAAAATTGCTGAGATGTTATATGCTTGTTGATTTTTAAGTTCCCGAGATAGTCTTGTCATTGCAATCGAGGCAATTTGGTGTCAGGGTTTTTGAGGATTTCATATTTTGTCATTGTAAAGTTTTACTCAGGTTCTTTTCTCTTTCTTGTTTTTCAGATTTTTTTACTTTTGTTGCCTCCTTTTTTTTTTTTAATTTATTTATTTATTTATCTATTT
>KK117936.1:184831-195197 GCA_000611955.2 Stegodyphus mimosarum | reverse complement strand
AGATTTTAAATCACGCCCAAAGCGACGTTTTTTAACGTTTGTGTGTTACCTTTATTTATTAAATATCATGTTCTTCGCACTTAAACCATAAAATTCAGTTCAACAGCAACATCGCAAAATAATTTTAAAATGAGTATATCTTTAGAATTTCCCATGCACAGTTCCGCGCGCTTTAAATAAAAAGTTTTTTTTTTTTCCCGTATTGCCATTGCTCGCTTTAAATTCGTTTGAGTTTATTCATCAAAAATTCGTTAAAGTTTACAAAATATGAAATAGATAATAAAACAAATTCCAAATTTGGGCTTCTAGATGCGCATATTCGGGTGGAAACGTACGTTATTCAAATTTGGATGGCTCTAGGTACCGTTGTTTTATCACATTTGGAGAAATATACGTACGTTTATGTAGATTCTTCGTTATTTAATTTCTTTAAATATAATACAGGTCTGCAAGATTTGGTGGCAACACTTTGAAAAGTGAGTTAGACTTTTAATGTTTCCAACACAAAATCGCAAAACCGAAAACAATAGCCCTTCAGGGACAAAGTCTCTTTGGATTAAAAAAAAAAGTTAAAATCATAAATATTAATTAAAAACGCTGAACACGCTAATTTTCGCCCTCATTTTTCCCAGTGGCAACAGTCTCGCACGCTGAATATAAGAATCTGCTTTATTTCGAGAAGTGTTGCCACTGCTCGCTTTCAAATTGTAGAGTTTGTTAATAAAAAAATTCGAAGTTTTATAATGAAATAAAAATAGTATTGCCAAACATTAAATACATTATCCCCGATTCCAAAAATTCGTGGGAAGCCATTTCGACTATTCCCAATTTCGTGCGACTATAGTCAGCCGAGATATTAATTGAAAACTCTAAAAACACTTATTTTCGCAATCATTTTTCCGAGTGACAATAGTCGCGTATTGGAGATAAAAATGCTTTATTTCGAAAAGTGTTGCTGCTGCTCGCTTCCAAATCGTAGAGTTCGTTAATCAAAAATTTGTAAGTTTTACAAAATCTGTATGTATAAAGACAAATGCCTGTTTGTGAGCGTTATTGAATTCTGATCAATTACGATCCATTTTTACTACATTTAATCGATTAAAATTGAATATACGTGAAATATTGGATGGAACCTGAGCTTTTACAACCATTCGATTAGAAAGGCGAAAATCATTAAAAACTGCGTGCCATTGTTGCTGGTATAATGAAAGCAAATTAGTTTATTTTTCTATCGAAACTTTTTATATGAGTTCGATATCGCATCAGCCTAAAAAATGTATGAGTATGAATCGTAATTTTTGCATCCTTTTTAAAGAAGAATTACAGCGGTCGTTCTCTCTGTTGTTAGATACATTACACTCAATTTTCATCAGATACTACCGCTTGTTTAACTACATTTAAAGGCTTATTACGTACATAGAATTAAATATCTAAATTAAAGTTGGGAAGGTATTTTTCATTACAGGCCAAAAAGGTATTTTTAGTGCATCATGCGGGCAGGGGCGTCGCAAAGGATGCTGTTGCGATGATGCTTGAGTAACTTTCTTTTGTGGTACCCGTATTGTTTGCTATGACGCGATTACAGCCCGGTCCTATAAATTTTTTAAAGGAAAATTATAGTTTAAAATAGCATTTAATGTACTTTTCATTTAATTTTTTTACGTTAAATAAGCCCCAGTCGGAGAACACAGGATTACGACGGCTCTGCGTGCGAGTCAACAAATGAAATGTAAAATGTATACGTAAATTCGTCGATGGTTAATCGAACATTTTTAGTTTTTTTACAAACGCTGTGGTTTAAAAATAATTATCAATTAAGTGCGATTATTTCATCTAAATTAGGTTTCAACTTCACTTAATAATCCTTAAGAGCGAATGTAAATTTTCATCAATGATTTCTGATTAATATTAGTTTTCTTATGTTTCATTAACGGAAAGGTTCTTTCACATAAATATGCTGATTTAAATGAAACTAAACATAACTAAATGAAACTTGACATAATCCAAAAAATTTTGAATTTATCGGCATTAAGAGTACCATGTTTAAGCTATTAATCTGCTTGAATGAAACTTTTCCTTTAGCAAGTGATCCGACTGTAAATCAGTCAGTTCTACTGGAATCTGAGTTGGAGAATCATGTACTTTGAAATTAAACGGCACACTTATAAATGACAAATCTTTTTCAATTATTTCAAATCTTCTGCTATATTCAGCATGTAACTGTTTTGCTGTTTGACAAAATCATCATTTATCATGCTTTTTCGTCTTGATTCCAATTCTGAAAACTCATTTATCTAATTCTTATTTAAATTTTCAATAAATAATTTTTCTGATAAATGGTGTGTATTTTTAATTTACATTAAACGCTTATAATTTGTTTCTTTGTAATGCAATATTTAGTTGCTATATTCAGCATGTAACTGTTTTGCTGTTTGACAAAATCATCATTTATCATGCTTTTTCGTCTTGATTCCAATTCTGAAAACTCATTTATCTAATTCTTATTTAAATTTTCAATAAATAATTTTTCTGATAAATGGTGTGTATTTTTAATTTACATTAAACGCTTATAATTTGTTTCTTTGTAATGCAATATTTAGTTCGCTCAAATAAGTTAAAAAAAAAAAAAAAAAGTACAGATAGTGTTGTCACATTTTTTAGATGATTTTCCTTTGCTTAAAAAAAAAAAAAAAAAAAATTCTTCTTGGATTTTTTTTTTTTACCTAAAAAAACTTCTGCTTGGAATTTTCTTTTTTAACTGCAACTATATTTTTGAAAGTATAAATTATCTTCTGCTACTTGACAGTTTTGTTTCCATGCAAAATGTCGCTTTTAAAGGAGCGGTGGATGGAAGGCTATATTTGTGTTCTTTCCAAAGAAAATTACCTATATCTAGTTATTGAAAAACGTCGTGAAAGCCATCGTTTTTCGATATCTAAAGCTACGAGAGGTAATGTTGTCAACAATAAAATAAAAATTGTTCCGAATATGTATCCAATTTAAAAAACGATGTTCCTAATGTTGCAAAAGTAAGATATTTAATGTTAGAAAGAAATCCGCCAAGTCAAAGGACAGTTTCAAAATCATTAAAATGCTCAGTGTCAACTGTAAACAAAGTGATTAATGTTGATATGAACCTTAAAAGGGTGAAAAAACATAATGTGCATCGTCTTTCTCCACGACATATCGCCTAACTCAGAACGCATTACGGAATTCTTTATGAGAAACATTTATCCGGAAAAAAGTGGAAAAATGTTGTCACAATAGATGAATCTTGGGTGTACTTAAATGATTGCAATGAAAAGAGATTCATTTATTGTCATCAAAAAGGAGAAAATAATCTTAAAATATGATTCACGCAATCTAAACAAAGTTTTTCTACAGAATTTAGGATTGTTGTT
The DNA here is from genome assembly GCA_000611955.2 of Stegodyphus mimosarum. Classification (NCBI taxonomy): domain Eukaryota; kingdom Metazoa; phylum Arthropoda; class Arachnida; order Araneae; family Eresidae; genus Stegodyphus; species Stegodyphus mimosarum. Next base: position 191,796 of record KK117936.1, on the reverse strand, counting down.
TGTTTTTCATATAACGGCAAATTAAAAATAAAGAGAGTGGAAAAACTATTAAGGTCAACTCCATATATTATCGAAAACATATTTTATACCCAGTTTTCGAATATGAATCTCTTTACACACACTGTGATCAATTAGTAGAACTGCATGAAGACAAAGCACGCATCAACACGTCAAAAGCTACTGTTAATTTTCTAGAAAAAATGGAACAAGAAAGGGGTATCAAAGCCATACCCTTCACTCATTTTTCCTATTAAGTCTCCTGTTCTATCAGCAATATACACTCACTTCCAAAAGTTAAGCACGGAGAGGAAAATGCTAATTTTCGGAAGCCAATCAGAATTGAAGAGGATGCAATTCGCTGCAGAGGTAGATGGAAGTATCCAAATATGTTAGGTAACAGCCAATCGCGCTTTCATTTCAAGAAATATGCAAAAATAACAGTCTTATACGAAGCCAGCTTTATGAAGGGTTACAGAAGTTGATTGTAAGTGCTGATAGAAGGTGTTTAAAACTTTCGTACAATTTGTTTTCAAGACAAACGTGTTTCTATGACTTCCAGAAGACGAATGGAAGATTCTGAGCGCTGGCGTGCCGTGGGGCGCATTGAAGCAGGACAGTCGATCACAGATGTTGCTCTTTTCTTCGACGTTCATCATTGTGTAATTTCACGTTTATGGAAACATTTCCAAACCACACAGAGAATTATCCGAAGGCTCGTAGCTGGTCGCGCAAGGGTTACAACACCCGCGGAAGATCGATATATTGCTGTTATAGCCAAGCGGAATCGCAGAGCGACCTCCACACGTGTGACATCTATGGTTACAGCGTCCGTTGATAAGGCGATATCTGCAGCTACTGTACGCCGAAGATTACATATGAGTGGACTGTACGCCCGGGTACCTCGAGTTTGTGTTCCTCTATCCGTCCAATCAAGAGAGGCGGGATTACAGTGGTGCCGGGAACATATCAATTGGAATGTCTCTGACTGGGGCAATGTCATGTTTACTGATGAGTCAAGATTTGCTCTGTAGCCTGACGACAAGCGTATAAGGATATGGCGTGAACAGCGAACACGCAATCAGCCCTAAAACATCACCGAACATTACGCATTCCGAGGCGGAAGCATTATGGTGTGAGCAGGGATTTCGTTAGGATACTGCACGGACCTGCACATCTTTAAACGGGGTTCTTTGATGGCTGTCCGGTATCGAGATGAAGTCCTAGAACCCATTGTGAGATTGTACGCTGCATCAGTTGGCCCTACTTTTGTTTTAATGGACGATAACGCACGTCCCCATAGAGCTGACATCGTCGATGACTACCTGGAGAGTGAAGGCATTGCGCGTATGGCGTGGCCAGCATATTCGCCTGACCTTAATCCCATTGAAAATCTTTGGGATGCTCTCGGCCGTGCTGTATCTTCACGTTTCCCACCTCCAGCCACTCTTATTGAGCCGGAAACTGCTGTACAAGAAGAATTGCGATTGCTTAGTTCTGCGGTGGTTGACCACCTGATTGAAAGCACGGTCACAAGGTGTAAACTTTGTATACAGATGATGGGGGATGACATACCCTATTAATGTCCTTTTTTTCATTTTATGCTGTTTATTTTCACTTTATGCATAATTTTGTTTAAGTCTCCAGTATGTCATTATCTGATAACTTACAAAAATTTAATATTGCTTTCATTTCTATATATAATTATTGATTTTGTTTTATGCATAAATATATATGCTACTTTCCTGCCGAATTTTGTGTCAATCAAAGCAGTATTTGTTGATTTTTTTGCATTTTACATCTTCGTGCTTGAATTTTGGAAGTGAGTGTATTTTTGCGCTTTTGGGCTTTTAAAACACTTGTCGCCTAAACGTCGGCCTACAGCTTCCTTAGACTTTGGAGAGCTGTTCTGAAGCAATGGGATAAAATACCTCCGATGCTAAAGAAGGCTTTGTTATCTGGAAATTATGATGCATAAAGATAGTAAAGAATAACAATTATCAAATAGAATATTTAAAACATAAAAAGTTTGGCAAAATATTTCAGTAATTACAATAAAAATGTGGAAACAGCCTGTGTATATCAACATAAAAGGAGAAATCATTTAACCATTCCTTATCTCGCGATTCAGTAAAGTTGTTAGTTTTTTCCTTAATCAGCTCAGTCGTGCTGCGGATTTGGTAGTTTACATATAAAATCAGGTACGAAAGAGATGAGAATGTTGTTGCATAGGATTTCATAATAGGCCGGATTAATCCACCCCTGCTTCGTGGCTAGAGTTTAATATATATGTATAGTATGTATAAGTGTGTGTGTGTGTTTATTCTACTTAATGAGGTGAAAATGAAAAAAATGTGAGAAAAAAGTGAAAGTTATGTAGACCGTTTTCAATATAAGTGAAGTCTCACCCGTGTTGTTTCTCTTAACAGGACAAGCGAGCTTTTTGTGGACAATCCTGGCGATAATGATCGCATCTTGGTTCGCCTAAACATAAGCCTGCCGAGGTTACACTGTACAGGTAAGTATTTAATTATAAAAAAAAAGTTGAGTTTAATTAATTGACTGTAACAAGGTGCACGAGTTCTGGCTGTACTTACAGTGAAGGTCATCCAATCTAGAATGTTGGATTGTTTTTTCTTCGGGGGGGGGGAATCCGATTCCATAAACTATTAAAAAAAATTTCAGATTTTATGTTACGCCCAAAAGTGTGTTTTGTTAATAGCTGGAGACAGAATTCCCCCCTCCCCCATACAGTGTTGCCACTGCTCGCTTTGAAATCGTTGAGTTTTGTTAATCAAAAATTCGTTAAAGTTTTTAAAAAATTTGCAATATATTATAAAACAAATTTAAAATTTGGCCTTCCAAGTCCCATGATATGTTGGAGGACTACGTTATTCAAAATTTGATGGTTCTAGGTGTCGTTGTTTTTTTCACAGTGCCAGAAACATTCATGCAGATTCTTCATTATTTAGCTTCTTTAAATATAATATATGTCGATAATATTTGGTGGCAACAGTTTGAAAAGTGAAACGACACAAGTCTCAAAACGGCAATTGGGCAAACCCTTTGGGTCAAACACCCCTTTGGGCTAAAAAAACAATATTAATTAAAATTAATTGCTGAATCTCTATATTTAATTCGGAGGGAAAAAATAATAAAATTTTTCATTACCAAAGACAAATTTTTCAAAAAGAATTACTCGCTTTACTTCCGATGGCTTCATTGGTTCATTCAAAATGTATTATGTTGCACAACACTATCGGTCTGTGTTTCGAAGTTATCAATTATCTTCTTTACTTTCCTGTATTTAATTAATTTCTAATTGGTTACTTAAGTATAAAATTGTTAGAGCATTTTGTTGTATCAATAAATTTGAATTTTTGACATAAACTGTGGTTATTTAACAGTTGTCGAACTAGTAATTCGGTAATGTAATAGTTGGTGTATATGTAACTATTTAAATTTTTTTCATTCTCCTTATTCGTTTCTAAACGGGACTGAATTTATAAAATTAAGTGCCTGAGCTTTGTCGCTGGCTATTAGGAAATTTGAACAAAAATTATTAATAAATTAATTCATGAAAATTCAATGAAATATAAAGAGTTGTATAAAAATTTCATGAATTATATTAATGATAAATAGTTAAATAACAAAGTACCAGATCTCATCTTACTTAGGGTTCCGGCTAGAATTACATTTTCAATTAAAAACTGAGAAACATTGTAGCTGATATGCTTTAAATATATATACTGTTACGTTTTTCATCACCTACGTACAGGTTTGTGGATTTGGAGTGATTAACGACAACATTTGATGATGAAAGAAAACACAATTTATTAGCCAGTATTCTCAGGACAGCTCCCAAACCATGTTTACATTCGATGAAGAACTACTATAAACACGCCGAAACAATCAGCGACAGAGCTATCAGGCTATAACGGTGGAGACAGATTCACGGCAAAGCACCAGAGTACAACTCCTGACTCTGCTCAGTCGTTCTCGGAACTCTACGTACTCTCGAGACTCTCCACGCTACAACTTGCGATGCACTCGACGATAAGCACCAGAGTGCAGCTCCTGACTCAGTTCAATCGTTCTTGGAGCTCAACACTCTCTAAGATGAAACTTGATGATGCACTAACTCATGATACTCTAAGAGACTCTCTCGATGCACTCAACAACCAACTCGGCACTAGACTACGAGACACTTGCTCACGGACTCTTAGCTGACTCAGTACTTACTCTACGCGTACCAGCAGAGTTTATATAGCTTTTGGCTTGCGTTTGAGAACATTCTGGCCCAAACTGGTAAGAATTTGTTCCCGAAGGTTCTCCAGAAAAGGCATGCTTGTAATTTGTCCTTCCCCTCTTAGGAAGCAACGTTGGCCAGCCTGTTAGGTGCCTTCATAATAAAGTGATTACCGCGATAGTAGTGGCCAACATCTATGGACGGCTTGGCCCTGCCATTGGAAAGGGATAAAATAACATTCTAATTAAAATAAAATTTTAAATTTATTATTTCACTTTCCCCCTGTCCTGGGCAAGACTTGTAAGTATTCATTCAGAACTTCTTGAAATGTTTGAATCCATCACGTATTGAATATACTTAAAAGTCATCAACAAGCTTTCAAAAGGCCTGAATTTTTCCTTGCATTTAAAAGCAGTGGGAGTGGTATGAATTTTACCAATTCAAATTGGAATATCCTTTTATCTTATGAGCACGTGTGATAACAACTTAGCTAGCACCTTTCTGATATTGGTAGTGTAGGCGTATGTATTGTGGGCATTGTAGACTGCTTATATCATCTATGCTTGGACCTGACTGCAATTTATAAAACAAAGCTGGCAGTGTTTTTTGTACATGATGACTTTAATTTAATTAGATAATGGTATTTAATTTATTTAATTATTGCAAAATACTTCAGTTTTCTATGAATTAATTTTTATTTATTTATTTATTTATTTTTAATTTCAGTTTTAGGTCTGGATATTCAAGATGAGATGGGGCGTCATGAAGTTGGCTTTGTTGAAAATATTGTTAAAACACCTCTTGGGGTGGATAAAAAAGGATGCAGATTTGAAGGGACATTTTACATAAACAAGGTTACTTATTAATAATTTCCTTTTAAAACTTGATTATTATTTTAAAATATATATTCCGGTTGTACCCTAGGGAAGGTAGGGCACATCATAAGGATTAAGAATTGCATAAGAACCCATGCCCGAAAGTGTCAGGGGTAAGTGGTAGCAGAGGTAGAAGATGGGAAAAGAAATAAGAATGAATAATTTGAAACATTTATTGGACATGAGTATAAATGATGTCCAACAGCTTAAGTGTTACAACAGATGCTCAAAGTTTGCACCATCAGACACCAACAGACCATTGATTGCTGGACATGTTCAAACACACCAGGAGTTTCTTTGAGTGTAGCAGCTTCGCAGGCGAGGCTTCCATTTCAGACACAATAGGATCGTGATACACGACACTTTTGATGGCTTCCCACAAAAAGAAATCATAGCTCGGTGAGCGTGGGGGCCAGAGAACTGATCCACCAAACCCAATCCATCGATGTGGGAGTGATCTGTTCACATCCAGTCCAAAATGAGCAGGGGCCCCATCATGCTGGAATCACTTTTTTTAAATTTATTTAAAGAAAAAGAAATCCTCGTACACCACAAAGTATCACACGAGGCTTACAAATCGTAAATTTAAAAATAAAATCCTAAGTAATAACATCATCTTTCAATAATACAATAAAATCAAATGCAAAGGGAAAATATATATATATATATATAAAGAATTTATTTGCAATGTTTAAAATAAAAGTCAGCAAATCACATGTTGGCCTCACGTTTGGCAGAACATCCTCAAACAAATTGGGAAGAATCTGCTCCAGAAAGATCAAACAATTTGCGGCATTCAAATGGTCCATTGGTGTCAGGCATGTTTGGCATCTGATGGTGCAAACATTGAGAATCTATTGTAACATTCAAGCTGTCGTACACCATTTGTATTCATGTCCAATAAATGTTTCAAATTAATCACTCTTGCTTCTTTTCCCATCTTCTACCTCTGCTACCATTTACCCCTGACATTTCCGGGTATAGGTTCCTATGCAATTCTTAATCCTTATGATGTGCCTTACCTCCCCTAGAAGTTTGTTGCAACATTTAAGGTACACCCTGCATATGGTAATATGTATGGAATGTTCAAGAAAGGTAATAATATGTTTTATTTCAAAAAATGTTTTTGTATGTTTTAAATATTGAACTTAAATTTATTCATACTGACTTTTTATGAAAATAGTTTGAACATTGGGAAAGGGAGATTCTGTAAACATAAAATATATAAATTTTTATGTCATTTCTATAGATCAGAAGATCCATATAATAAAAGGTTCTTTGTGCTTTATTGGGTTAAAACTAAAAATTCTAAAACCATTAACCAAGTTTATTCAAGAATGAATTTACTGAGTCAAATCACTTTTCAGTGTTTGTTACATTTTCTCAGTGCTGATCTATTTCAATTATATTTTAAGTATATTATGCAAAAGTTACAAATTGAAAGCTGTTTGTTTTACCTAGTAATAGTTTCTTTTGTAATTGGGCACATGTGCTAGAATCGGTATTTCAGAAAATAACCATCTTTTCGAAATATGCTCTTGACTTTAATTTATAATGTATTCAACTTTTTTGGTGAGGTGTATATGGTTTGAATGGGAAAAAAAAAAAAAGTCATACATGACTGGAGCCAAATTACTTATATACCCTCTTGTTTAAGAGTTTACTGCATTCCGCTAAATTTTTAAATTTAAAATGTAACCCATAGTTAACCAGAATTTCAATTAATTATTAACTATAAAAATTTGGTTATTTATTATTTTATATTCCCAGTTTTTCGCAAGCAGCAACATGTTGAACTCTCAGTATAGTTGCTGTTAAAGTGTAAAGGAAGCCATTTTGTAGAA
>KK117936.1:148560-184739 GCA_000611955.2 Stegodyphus mimosarum | reverse complement strand
GACAGAGAACCTTTTGTACATATGTAAAGGATTTTAGTGAAATTATAGTATCTTTTCTATAACGTAACATGAAATGCTTGAAAAAGAGAAGCTATGTCAGAAAAATAAGGTTACAGGGTCAAGTATAGCTATCTTGCTAAATTGGCAAGATATTGCATAGGTGGTAATGATCTTGGCGACTAATTTCGATCGCTAAATTAGCGTGAAGTCGCCTCAAACATGGCGACCATTTGGTGACATTTGGGTCCCATCCTTGAATAGCTCTAATTGATCCTTATATGTAACTGTAACCTATCTGAACCTTAAAGGTAACTTTAACTGTCTGTGCTTTCCAATATTTTTGAGAAATGGAAGGTACTAGTGATTTCTCGGCAGCCAGTGGAAAACTATGGAGAGAACATCATTTTCCTGTTTTTAGTTCAAAGCTGACTTCGGAGTATTGAGAGATCTCCATGAGAGCTTCGCGTTTTAGATGTGTTGTATTTAATGCTACTAGTAGTTTGAAGTGGTAACTACTGGTTATGCTCTTACATTGAGGAGAGCTAAATGAGTACTTTTGTTTAAAATTTCAGAACTGTAAAGTGTTTCTTTTGGGTAAATTAATTTTATGAAGCTCTCATTGGTTCTGTTTACATTCAATCCATTATGAACCCATAAACATGCAACAATATATGTATACGTGTGTGTGTGTGTGTAAGATATAAAAATATGAAGGAAAATTATTAGTAAATTTCTAATGTAATTGGCAATAGCCTTTTAAATTCTCAATTTCAATTAAATATATCTCCTCTTCAAAGATCTGCAGTGCACCATTTTGCCTCATAATTTTCTCTGTTGTGCGAAAGCTTTTCTCCAGTCACTATTCAAGATTGTTACAAAGGATCCAAGATTATAAATAACTGTGCTTAATACACATCACTTTCTTGCCTGCTGTCACCTACCTAACCCCTGTTTGCTGCTGTGCAGTGTCTTTATGTGTTTAAAATGGGATATTTAATGTCCTGAAAATGAAATGGTGTTTTAAGCATCAAGCTAGTTGTGCTTTTCCATCTTGCAGCAAATTCAATCCTTCCCCACTCTGGCCAAACTGGAAAAAAAAATGGTGTCTTCTCTACTAAGCTGTTATCATCATATGACCAAAATTATTACAAATATATGCTTTTTTCCCATTGAAATCCTTTCCTATGGCAATGTATTCTGCCAGCATTTCTGTTGTGCATTTAATACCTAGAAGAAAAATTTTTCAGATTTTAAAAACCATCTGTCAGCAGCAATCATAACATCATCATCCCATACAAAATGCATCTTGTGAAAATGTTTCTTTAGTTTTTTTATTCAGAAAAAGACACTTGAATTGAGTATGGAGGCTGAAATAATATTTGAGATCTTGCCACAATTATAGCAGCTATTGGCAATCACAAAGACATGTTAAGCAGCCCCCACAAGCTCTTTAAATGTCATAGCAGCCTTTCCACCGATCACCATTACAATAGAACAAAAGGCAACAAAAGTTAAAGTAGCACGAGTGCGCCAAACCAGCACATTCAATAATACAATGTACTACCCAATAAATTATGAAAATTATAAGCACAATTTAGATCTACACCCAAACCATCTGTACACAGAAAAACAAATAGTGAATTCTACAATAGATCGTTTCCCAATCTGAACCTGTATGAGAGAACAAAAACTAAAATGGGTGTCAGAAGTGCCTTCTGTGTCTACAAAATTAATTTGCTCTTTAAAACATGGCATGCAAAGTTTAACAGCACAAATTCAGTATTTCAAACTGAACTGTTAGCCATCAGAAAAGCTTTAAAATTTACCAGGAAACAACAACAACAACAAAAAGTTAAAATTTCGTGTAAATAAGTGAATAATGCAAGTGACTACTATGAATGTGAGAAGCAAATATTACACAGGAACTCTGCAGATATGTGAACAGCACATACGATGTATATAAATATGCCCATATAATGCATCTGAATAATTTCTTATACCCAAGTTATCACTGTCTTCTAGAGTAAATGTTCCCTGTAAACTCAGAATCGCAATGCATGAAACATTGCTAAAATCATCATTCAGCACAGTCAAAGTCTTGACAGGGTCTCTTTAATAACCACACACAAATGTTCATCTTTCGAAGCAGCTTTGTAAATTCTGATACAAATAGTTATATTTCATAGAGATTTTTTGGCTGGGCCTAACAACAACAGAATGCTCCACCAACTGAGTACAAATGCTGATAGTTATCCAACAGGTGATACAACAACTCATCTGGTGGTAAGTAAGTAATTACAGCAGCCACTGCCTATCAGAGATGTATAAACACACTTTGAGCCTGATTGTAAAAAATTCCTTTTGTCATCTTTCACTTCCATTATCAGTCATTGACATTACTTTGCATCCCTGAAAATACTGCTCATAGCTATTCCTAGAAATGCTGAGACATGAAACTTCCTGCTCAGAGAAGAAGAGTTGTTTCCAGATCATGCTTTGTTGATTACTCGCAGAATAAATGTAATGTACCCATGTGTCATCATGCTCATGCACACTGTGCAGAAAAAAAAAGAGGGGACAGTTCTGTTATCTCCCACTCTACTGGGCTAATTGACGAAATTCACTTTGCATTTTTCATGTCTCGAAAGCACGACATAGGATATGTTTTAAATTTATATTAGTATTGTTCTAAAATAGGTATTTTGATACAAAATCGGACTTTATCTGAAATGGCATGACAATTTTTTTCCATATTTCGATCCTATGATTATGGTTATCTCTTTTTCATTAAACTTATTTTATTCTTCCTTTCATATTTCAAAATTTAGGTTCATTCCAAATAAAAGTCACCAATTTTTTATGATTTATTTTTAAAATTTGTATTTTTAAATAATTTTTATAAATTTTTCGAAAAAGATTTTGAACTATAACCTATAAAAGTTTTGCAATCATCTTAAAGTAGATGTATTTCTAGGTGTACCTGCAAGAAATTAGAGTTTTTGTTATTAAAAATTTCCTAGGATATACGTGAATTGACATTTTGGCGCATTTCGAATTTTGGCATATTTATTATAAGCAATAATAACAAAAATGTTGTTTACACACTCTGTTAAAACTATTTGAGCATATGAAAGATTACTTTTTTTCCTCTCATGGACAATGAAAAAAAGGAAAGGAAAATAGGTTGCTATAAATTAAGATTTTCACCAGTGAATTGCTCTTGGCGCAAACTGAAAAAAATCTGCCGAGATAAATTTTTAAATTTCTCACAAAAAATTACAAAATTTAAAATATCGAGGCATAATTTGAGTCGTAGTTATCGAAATATGGAAAAAAATTTATATGTTATTTCAGAAAAACCATCAATTTTATGTCAGAATACCTATGCTAGAACAATGCTATATATAAATCTAATATATATCCTAAGTCGCACTTTCAAGACATGAAAAACGCAATTTGAATTTCATCAATCGGACCAGTAGAACAGGAGATATAGCACTGTCCTTCCCCCTTTTTTTTTGCGCAGTGTACCTATATAAAAATTCTTCGGGATCTTAATGATGAAACATTGTCAAAGGTTATTCTCAAATTTTCACATGATTGGTTTTCTATGCTTCTATTAACATTGTAGGTATCCATTAAATTGAGACTGTTTTCTTAAATTAAATTCTATTTTATCAGATTATTTAAACTAATTAATGAATGAAAAATTATATTGTGTTGGATTGATTAAAACTGGTTATATTCTATCAAGTAAAATAGCCACCCTTTATGCTAGATACCCAAGGTCACTAATCCTTCTGCCATTACAGGTACCCCTTCCCCAATTTTGACAATAATTTCCTCTTTGTCTCTGTTTCATGACCTGAGTATGTAACATCTAGGTGGTTTTCCCAGAGTGAAATTCTGTTACCCGTTTGTCTGTTGTGGAATAAACTGTGCGCTATTTCCATCATTTCGATGCACATTCTTATAAATGTTGTGTGTTTGTCTTTCAAGCATAAATATATTGAACTACAGTTTTATCCTCTACAGAATTTTCGCCAACATGATTCAGACTCTATTAAAAATTTTTTTAAACAGATCTCGGATTGGTCTCTGAATCTTACATAGAGTTATTTAATACGATAACACATAAATTTGCCCATTTTTTATTACCCCATGTACAAATGTTTTTATCACCCCTTTTAATTATATAATTTTATATATTTTTTGTATTTTTTATGAAACTGACTGCATACAAACTTTATATTTACTTTTTATGATATGAAACTTCTACTAAAGTTCTATATAGTCCCAATATTTAATGGTCTTTAATTTTTATGTATTGTTACCTTTTTTTTTTCTTCTTCGTATGTACATTAAAGGGTTTGTGGATTTGGAGTGAATAACGACGATGACACTTGATGAAGTATCCAAACACACTTTATTAGCCAGTATTTTTCAAGACAACTCCAGAAGCACATTTACAGTCGTCGAAGAACTATTTATTATAAACACGCTGAGATAATCAGCAGCACAGGCTATCAGGCTACAACGGTGGAGACAGTTTCGTGGCAGGGCACCAGAGTACAGCTCCCAACTCTGCTCAGTTGTTCTCGGAACTTTACGTACTCTCAAGACTCTCCACACTGCAACACGCGATGCATTCGACGATACACTAGAGTACAGCTCCCAACTTGGTTTGATCGTTCTCGGAACTCAACGCACTCTAAGATAAAACTCGATGATGTACTAACTCGCAATACACCAAGAGATTCTCTCGATCCACTAGACTACGAGACGCTCGCTGACTGACTATAAACTCGGTAGACTAGGCACTGACTTACTCTCCACGTACCAGCAGAGTTTATATAGCTTTTGGCTTGTGTTCGAGAACATTCTGGGCTAAACCAGTAAGAATTCGTTCCAGAAGGTTCTCGATGCATCTATAGCATATCACCAAATGTCACCAAATGGGCGATTTCTCACCAAATATGGTAACCCTGCCTTCTCTTGCCATTTTCTGGCAACCCTAAACCTGCTTTGCTGGGAAGGTATTTTACCGTGCCCGGACATTTCGTAACAGTATGTAGAATAACATAGCATATTCCAAAATTAAGGAAATTGTGTGATAAATTTACTTCAAGTATGTATGAAATGTAAAAATCTCCTCTGCTTTGGCTGTACTGAAAAATTGGCATATCTTTAAATTTTCATAGGTGGGAGAAAATAACTATTTTACCATTATAGTTTGTTAAATTTCAGGCATTGTTAGATAATTTTATATCTGTGATTTGCCACAAAAATGCAAAAAATGAATATTTTGTTTTTGATGTCTGGAAAGTAAATGGGTGAAAATAATATTAAGCAGTTTTCAAATTAAAATGAAAATTTAAGGTAAATAATGGTTAAATTTGAGCTTTTATTACCAAATCTACTTGGAATACTGACATTTTCACATTACTTTTCCTTTCCTTTTACAAAATGTAATTAAAATTTTGTTTATTACTAGGTTCCTGGAAATTTTCATGTGTCTACTCATTCTGCATCATCGCAACCTGACTCAATTGATATGTCACATATTATTCATGAAGTCAGCTTTGGAACTCAAATGGTAATCTTTTACATAGATTGAGAAAAATGTACTAACTTGAGTTTAAAATTAGGCAGACTGCAACCTTAATTTTGCTTGACTACAAATACAAAACAAAATTAGTTCCAAAATAAAGCTTATTTAAAAACAGATTTTAATAATTTTTGGCATATTTTAAAATGTGATTTAAATAATTATGCATAAAATGGCAAAAATATACAATTAAAATGTTTTATAAAGAAAGAATTAAAATGGTATTATTTATGTCAAGAGTAAAAGAAGATCCGTTATATAAAATTTCATTAAACGTGCATACTCAAATGTTGCAAAATAATCTATAATCTGGAAAGTTAGATTATTTAATGCATGAGACATGTGACTAGTACATTCATGCAGTAATAAATATATGTTGAGTAATAAAGGTATGGTTTTCGCTTTCTTTAACAAATTATTTCTTATTAGTGTTTATATAATTCTTGTCATTCTTGTGTTTCTTTTTGTTTCTCTCTTTTCACACTCCACATTATTATTCCAGTATTGATGCTAAAATATTAAAATAATAATATTAATAATAAGTTCTTGACATACTAAATATTTCCTCAGATTTTTATACACATCTAAAATATCTGAATTTTATTTCTGTTGAACTTATTTTCATTTTTGAAAATAAGGTGGAAGAACGACATTTAAAAAGATAATTGTTTATCTGTTGTTTTTTTTAATCGGAGTGGGTATCATTTTTAGTGTTGTTAGCAATAAGTCGATGAATTCCAAATACATGTTTTGCAGATGAAATAATTGGTAAAATTTCTAATTGAGTATATTTTGGATATTTCAGAATCCTTTTACTGACGCTTCATCATTGTGATGTGCATGTTGCAATTCCTTTGTTTTGAGAATTATGAAAAACTTGTAACTGTAAATTAATTCATTGCCTATAGCTGGAAGGATTACTGTTCCTCAGATGCAAAGCATGCTTAAAAATAGGAATGTAAATTTCCTTTCTTCAAAATAAACACTCAACAAATGGCCTTTAAAGTATTTTCTTTCAAACATAACATAAAAGCAATTCCAAGCAGAATATTGCAATTTGAGATGGATTACAAAATATTATGCCATGGCACTTTCAGAAGACCAGTATGCAATTGTCTTTTTTGCCATCTGCCAGTGTTGGCACTATCAATATTCAAACCCTAAGGAGGAGAGCAAAGTCCCTCTGGCAATTTCAACCTCAATATGAGGGGGAAAAGTTATTCAGTTTTTTTGCACTTTGTTTTGCAGTAGTAACAAAATATCAATTATAGTAATAAAATAATGTAATCTGTAACAAAAGTGAGTTTAGTTTTCCTTATATTTTAACTTTTACCATTTTTTTATTCCAGAATTTTATTATTATTCTATGTCGAAAACTTTTTTCAGAGAATCTCAAAAGTTTTTTCATTTGTTACAGACTTTTTTTCTCTGGCTCCGACATCATACCCGCGAGGAGCCAGCAGTAGGTTTCTTTGTTCCTTGGATGTCCTCTTCTGCAAAGAGATGATGAATTTGAGTCAAGACAAGGTTAGAGATGGTCAAAACCATTCCTTAAGTTATCAGATCAGAACCGTTAGCTCACTGAAGTGAATCAGTTCTTTTTAACGATCCAGTGCTCATTAACAATGTCTTTGTTGAATGCGTTCAGAATGGGCATGGATCAAGAGTGGTGTGCAAAGATGGGGGGGAAAGCAGAAAGAATTAAACAAGGAGTGGGGTCACTGAAATCAACTCAACCAAGCCGCTCACTCCCTGAACTGATTTCTTTCAACTGTACTTCTGAGATTCCCTAAAAAAAGCTTTCTATGTAAAACAACAATAAAATTCTGGAATAAAAAAATGCTAAGAAGCCAGATTTGAAAGAGTGAATAACGAAAGCTACGTCGAAATTAGATCTGCAGCTAGAGCAGGACTGAGCAAATAATCATGACTCTGAAGCATCCAGATACATGACTAATGTCGGAGTGCTGGAGCACTGAGAGCTTTGAATCCAAGGAACTAGTTCCTATAACCTATGTACTTCAGATCCTTGCTCTGATAGATGGGAAAAAAGCACCATCTATTTGAAAACAGGGGTGATTAGTTTTGCTGAGATGCGTCGGTTTATTTAATGTTTTGTTTTCTAAACACTAGATAGAACACAAGCAAGCCAAAAAACACACATATAACATTTAAGTATTCCAAGAATAAAGTTTTAAAGCTGAACTTGATGTACTGTCCCAAATAAAATAAATAAATAATAAAATTATGAGCCTTAAATTTTGTTAATTTCTGAATTCAAAATGGTTCATAACAGCTTTTAAAATGCTAATGTGCTAATAGTTTGCGCACTATACAGTTTATACTCAGTGCAAAGTAAAAAGAATAATTATTCAGAAATTTTTTGAACAAAATTTGTCTTAATTATAAGAAAGTTCATTTACGCATCACATTAAAATGATTTGATGTAATCTAGCAATGTAATTATAAACAAGCAAAGTTTTATAAATTGATTGTATTAAAGTAAGAAATAATTAAAAATTTTGTTTTTGTTCCTCAGAAATTTATATTAAGTTGTTGGAAGCTTCGTTCTTTTATTTTTAATTTTTTTTAATATTTGAATTTCATAACATGTTTTGATAAATTAATGTGATTCACTTACCCCATGATTTGTCAACTTAGCAGGGTTTCACCATATAATGTGATGTGTAAATGAACTTGTAAGACTGATCTTTGTAAGAAAATCATGAGTATCCTTATTGGCTTTGAGCAACTAATACTTCGACAAAACAACCAAAACTACATATTAACAGCCAAAAATACGTTCCTTCTCCCCATCCCCAGTTTACATGATAATCTTTGATAAAGTATTTTAAAAATGAATGTTTTGTAATGGAGCAAGAAGCATACATTTTCAACAAAAGTAATGAAAATCGAAAAATTCATTATGTAAAAATATATTTTATTTCTCTGTCTCTTCCCCCCTTTTTTAATTAATACATGTTTTAAACAAAAATTTTATGGCAGCATAAAACATTTTATTCTAACCAAATCAAATCAGTTAGTCAAATTTTCTGATGATGTTTTTTTCAGGGAGAATCTGTCAAAGGCAGCTTCAATCCTCTTAAAGAAGTTGACAGAAGTGGAGCTAAAGGTGAGATTTAAATGTAAACATGAAGATTGTTGGAGCATTTAATTTGTGTGGAATAAATATTTTTGCAATTTTATTTTGCATGTGGAAGGAAAAAGATCCATAAAAATATTTTGAAGTTTATTGAAATTCTACTTCTGTTGTCATATGTTTCCTTTCATTCTATCAGATTTGTTGTTTTTCAATTTTGTTGTTGTCAGGTGTTCCATTTCATTGTCATTTTAACACATGAATTGTAGATGTTGGGTGGAATTTTGTAATCCCCATGGACTTAATTTCCATTTTCTTGAAATTCGATCCCTTGAATTTCCATTTTCATGGATTTTCGAAAATTTTTGTGATTTAATGATTACAGTTAACCAGGACTTATATTTATTTATTTATTGGGTGGAACAATGCAAATTTACTATCACAAACTATGTGTGTAAAGCAAAATTCTACTACAAATACAAAACGGAAGAGAAAAGTGTATGGAATCCCAGTAATGATTATCAGTGTAACCACACAGAAATGTCATAATATTTAAGAGCTATTTTTATCTACAACAGGAAATAATTTTTATTTTACATAATCTGAAAATGTAAACAATGTACGGTAAAAAACAAAAAGTTCAAATCTACTTTTTTGCAAGAATTTGAACTATGGCATTGCTCAGTTTCTGTTACAAATATTGTTTAATCCTTCAAGTAGCACAATTTTTTGGATATGCTAATGAAGAGTTGTATTTAATTTCATTTTTACT
This sequence comes from Stegodyphus mimosarum, assembly GCA_000611955.2. Classification (NCBI taxonomy): domain Eukaryota; kingdom Metazoa; phylum Arthropoda; class Arachnida; order Araneae; family Eresidae; genus Stegodyphus; species Stegodyphus mimosarum. The sequence goes on along the minus strand of KK117936.1, from coordinate 175,259 downwards.
CATAGTTTTCATTATTTTCCATTCATTAGGATGATATTTAGATCATTGGAGAATGTAAGAAAACAGAATATTTTAAATAGCAAATTGATGTGCACAAAGTGACAAAATCTTATAACCAGATAAAAGTTGTTATGCTGCTTAAAGAGTTAATATTTTTTATATATTTGTAATTACTTCTTCATTTCTAATGATATTTATTCTTTCATTATTTACAATTTTAAAATTTTTTATTTAATTTGCTTACTCAAATAAACTTATTCTTCAAATTAAACTGTTCGAGAATACATATAAATTGTTAATGGTGCATTTTTATTAATTATACTATTCTTCTCGTTTACTTTATTTTTTGGATTAACCATAATTTTGTATTAACTATGGATATCAGCTCCAGTAAATTGAGAGTTGATTATATGAATAAATAAATTATCATAATAATCTTATGTCACTTGAAGTCAGATTCTGAATTTTAAAAAAATTAGCTAGTGAGTATTACCATTCACATCTAAAAAAAGGGTGGAAGCAAGGATAAAATAAAAATTGTTTTGTATACATGATTTTTTAGAGATATCTTTTTTTTTATTTAACTGAAAAAGTACTTTGTTTTCACTTAATTTTTCATTTAGATGAATATTTAGAAATAGAAATTTGTAGCTTGCTCTAAATGTAAAATCTTTGAATGCTTCCATCATAGTTCATATATTAAACTGTTGTATTATATTTATTCATTATGTATAATATGCTGAACTTTTTAAAAAATGGCTATAAATTAATACTTTATTGTTTAGCATGAAACTAATGATTTGGAACTTTTTATGAATTTCAATTTTTAAATCCTGATGTTTCATTAACCCTTCGAATGTTACAGGTTAGTCTCTGAAATTTCAAAGTTCACCAAAATGCCATGAATACGCATTATTTTCTTGATTACAATTCTAAAATAACCCTCTCACTTTGACTTCTTTTCTTCAAATATGTACCAATCGGATTCATTGGGATCTGGCAGAAAGTTTCATGTGTAACTAAAGGGAAAGCCATCCTTTGATATGAAATTTTAAATTCATAACCCTTGGAGGGTTAATATAGTACATGATTGTTATAAGGATATTTATTGTGTTCTTGCATGCGTACGGTTCATAATGGATTGAATGCACAAGTTGATAGAAAGTTAATAAAATTTATTCTTTTCACAAGAAATAAAGCAAAATGCTGAAATATTTTCTCAGAGATATTTGTACAATGTCACAATATCTCAAGCGTTAAATAGAACTCAAGTCAAAACAGAGGAACTAATTCAATCTCACAGCGAATTCACTACAATCAATAACAGCAACAAGTAAACAAACCGTTCATTTAAAATAGCTACAACTAAGCTGAGGTGTTTAAATTCGGCTTTTATAAGCTTTTTAATTATTCACTAGAATATTCTGGTAAAATTTATAAATATCTCAATTTTCCTTGATGGCAACAGCAATTATGAGATATTTATTTATTAAATATTAAATGCATGCCCTCTTTTATTTTTCTTTTCCAATGTAGCTAAATTGTTTGCATTACACAGGAAAATAAAACAATTTTAATTACAATTCTAAATAAAAAGCTAAATACAAAATCCGTAACAGTATTATTATATTCATTCTATCAATATGTTAATCAATCCAGAGATTAATCATTATTTTAATATACTGATTTTTATATGTTTTGAATCTATCGAGTAGGTACAACCTTTCATCGTCCATCCTAATAAAATCAGATTAAATATTAGATTTAAAAGATTAATTTCCATTTTATATATCAAATTTAAAGATTAAAATAGATATCAGATTCTAAAGTGGATTTAAGGAAAAAAGTATTGATATAGTATGTGATCTATTGTTTTTAATTATTTATTTTTAGATGGTGCCACTAAAGGGTGTTGTTTTAATAATCTTTTTTTTCTTCCATTTTATCCATATGTTCAAATATCAAAACTGTTGACTCTTTTACTTTATGAAGCTATTATTATTGAATTATGTTGTACTGAAATTTAAATTTAATGGAATTAAAAATATAGGTAATTAAATTAATTAATGGAATAATTTTCCTTTATGTATTCTGAACTATTAGCATTTATTTTCTTATTTAAAAAGTGCATTCTATTAGCATCATCTAAATAAATAAATAAATAACTAGAACTGGTAGATCACATAATGCATCATTACCAAAATAAATGAGGGATGTAAAAGACATTTATTTTGTGTCCAAAACATTAAATACAGTCTAACTAAAACATTTCTAACATCAAACTATATTCATGTCATCTAGTAAAATCAACCTGAGGCAAGGGAATGGTATGGGAAAAAAAAGGAAACAAAATCTAAGTAATGTATCATAAATTTTTTTGAGGTGATGTTATGAACTAAAGAGTATCATAATTTGAACTTGAATTCTTCAGTTAATTTTAGGCTTTCTTTTATGCCTTTAAGGCTAAAATTTTGAATTTGGTTTATCAGAAAGTTCTTTAAAAAAAAAATTCTTCTGCATGCTGAATTTACATTAAAATTGCTTCTAAAATCTTTCAGTGATAAATTAATTAGTATTAAAATATTTTGATCAGTTATTTGCAAAAATATTTCCTTAATATTAATGTTCTTTGGCTTTGTAGCAGAATGGTTTGGCATCGAACAAGAGTTTTTCTGAAAAAAACTGCTTGAGTGCAATGTTATATAAAATAATAAATAAAATTTTAACTGTTAATTTCAGCATGAAATTTGTCTCGTGGTCTAAATTCGTTAAATCTGTTGCAATTGTTTATCATCAAGGTTAGGTACAAATATTTTTGATATCTTATTTTTGTGATTTTCCATAATTATTTATGTGTTGTGCTCTTGAGAGTAATGTATGCAAACAGATGTGCACCAAAAGGGCATGCTATAATGAAATAATACTAATCTATCATATCAGCATTTTATCAATGCTGGAAAATGTGGAAATATTTCTACCCCATCCCATACCCCCCCCCCATAAGATGGATAAGCCACCGTGTTACAATAAGTGATGCTCCTTATAAAACAATATTCATTAAATCTCCCTAAACGATTCATGTTATTATTATTGTGGGACCATTAGTTATCATACCAAAGGGCATTAAAGCCCAGAAGGGCTATTAATTTTGTTTTGGCATTTTGCACCAAAAACTTTGAAAGTCTGAATCACTTTTCAAATTGTCCCCATCAAATATTATCCCCCTGTATTATAGTTAAAGAAATTTAAATAATGAAAAATCTGCGTAAATGTATGTATGTTTCTCGCATTATGATAAAACAACGGTACCTAGAGCCATCAAATTTTGAATAACATATGTCTCCACCTAGTTATGGGCATCTGGAAAGCCCAAATTTGGAATTTGTTTTATTGTCTATTTCATATTTTGTAAAGCATTTATGAGTTTTTTTATTAAGAAACTCAACAATTTCAAAGCGAGCAATGGCAACACTGTATGGGGGAAAAAAACATTTTTGTCTCCAGCCTACGAGGTTGTGTCTTGGAAATTCTAAAGATATGCTCTTTTTAAATTATTTTGTGATATTGCTGTTGAATTGAATTTTATGGCTGAAGTGCAAAGGACATGATATTTAATAAATAAAGGTAACACACAAAACATTAAAAAAAAAGGTCCCTTTGGGCATAATGTAAAATCTGAAAACTTATCTTAAAAACAAAAGCTGGTATTACATTAAACATTAAAAATTATCAGCTTTGTAGTCTATCATTTAAATTTGCTTTACATTTTATTGATATTGTTGTTAGTTACAATATTTTCAAAAACAAATAATTATTTTTCAATTCTAAAAAAATTCTTTATTTTCACAGTTTTAATTTTCTGTTCCAGATATTGAATCCCATGATTACGTGATGAAGATCGTCCCAACTATTTATGAAAAACTTGATGGCCTTAAAATTGATTCTTATCAATATACATATGCATATAAAGTAAGCCAAGTTTTTAACAGGGCTTTCATCAATGCTTTTTATTGTTTTGCACAGCTTTTTATTATTATTATTATTATTATTATTATTAAAGAGGCAGTTTATTTAACTCATTGATAACCACAGTGGTTGATGTAGTTCATCATGCATATAATAATAACTTGTTTTCAGAATTTCAGTTTGTAATCTATTGTTGCTTACTTTTCCCTAAGAAGTAAGGATTATTAAATTGTAAATTTCTTCTTTATGCACAACATAACCTGACTTCAGTAGAAAAATTATTTTATGCTCTCTTACAACTGTGCAATTCATTTGTTCAGATTGACTATCAATCCCAAATGGAAATATGTTTAAAAATATACATGATTGTTAACAATAATTGAAATTTTTCATAGAAGTACCTCAGTCTGTGTTTCTAATGTAGTTATATTAAATTAGTTAAATTTTATATATTGTGAGCGACATTTTTTTCTCATCATGTAGTGTTGTCAAAATAACCATATAGTAGTCAAAATAACCATAACTTTTACTTTTTTAGGATAGAAAGGAAGAGTAACCATATTAAAAATGAAACTTTAAAGGTTATTACAAATTAAAATTAAAATTTTATCTGAGAAATGTACATTTTTTTTATTTATATATACAAATTACTTTTGAGGTTATGTTTTCCATAATCCGCTTTTTGATATCTTTATTACAGAGCTCTGTGACATTTAGTCATACAGGACGTATCATGCCTGCAATATGGTTTCGTTACGATTTAACACCTATAACTGTGAAATATACAGAAACAAGACCTCCACTTTATAGCTTCCTAACTACAGTAAGTTACTGTAAACATTTATTTGATTATTCGAGAAGAAGTAAAAATAAGCGTAGACTAAATTAGGTTTAAACCTTTTTTTAAAAAAATTGCTTCCAAATATGTAACAATGCATTGAATTTAAAATATATTGTTCAATAATATAAGTATAAATTGCTAATATAAGTTTAAGCAGCTTTCCCAGTTTAAGCAGGAGACTACTGATTTTTGATAGTAATTGCATCAACCAGATTTATAAATTTATTTCTCCCACCTTTTCCTAATTTCTAAAATTTCTCATGATTTTTATGTAGCTTAGCTGATTATTTTGTTATTTCCAAATGGAAACATGTTCTCTCATTTCTGAAAACACTTTTTTTTTAAATTGTCAATTTAAAAAGAAGAAGAAGAAGAAAGAAAGAAATGCACCACCAAGGCTATTTCATCACCAGGAGGGTATACTATGCATATGAGAGTAGATGTGTTTGCAAACATTTTTATGTTTCAGTTCTTCAGTGAACATTAAGCATAAATGCTAGTGATCTAGTATATTTTGAGCAGTAAACACAAAGCAAGGTTAAGGTTATTCTTTGCAATTTTGGTATATCATTAAATGGTGCGAGCTGCACGCTTTAAGAAATTATTTAATGTCTTGTAATCCCCCTCCCCCCCCCAAAAAAAAATGGTGAAATGCTCTTACATTTTTCAAAAAACATATAAAAATTATTTCCTTTGTATTAGTTCATTAAGGAACTGTAGTGAGTTTGTGAAGTGTACCCTTTATCATTGTGATTTTTTTTTTATTGTGCACACAGAAGGATCAAAATTCTTCAATGTTCACATACTAAAACACAAGGGCAATGTAAACTGTATTAAAGAAAATGAATGGCATCCATCACGGTTCCAGAAGATTTTAGTCTTCTGGTGCAGATAGTTATCTAGAGACACTGTATTCAATTCCAATGTTTATGCCCTCAGAAATACTGATCGTTTTTGAAAATGGTTGTCGTAAGGAGGTGGTCACTGGAAGAGAGTTCTCTGTATTGGATTTACTAAGTCTGTGGTTAGATTGGGAGCTAGCAGGACAGCAATGAAGTAGCATAATAATAGCAATAAGTTCTCCTCAAACTTATTTGACAACTTCTGTCGGATAGCTGATTCATCAATGATGTATATGTTTGTAAGATATGTTTTTTGTTCAGTGATTAATAGCTTAATATGTGTTAGAATTAATTGTAATGGCAATATTAGTAATCTTTTAAATGATACTATAAATACCATAATTTCTTCTAGGATAGGTTGTTGTCACAGTTTGGCTCAATAAATATTTTTAGGTACGCTAAAATCTGTTCGTGTCTGTGCTATTCCAATAAACAGCATTAAGCTGTAATTGCATAACCAGTGATTATTTGCTTAAACCAGTCACAGAATTTTAAACGCAAATAGCGGCATTGAACTTTATAACTAATTAAAAATATGAGTATCACAAAATTCTTGAACATTTTTTGAGATTTTAGTCTGAACAGAACCTCTTGCAGTGAAACAGAACTTTGTACAAAGGCTTGATGGGCAGCAATGCTCAGATTGCAATGGAAGTTTCTTAATTTAATTTGCATATTTGATTTTAAAAAAAAGTTACCAGGAAATGCGGCAAAAGTAATGTAGCTTCAGTTTGTCATTCAGTGACTTACTAATAAAGAAATGGTGTTGAATTTGCATATTCCGATGGTTATGTCCTTTATTAGCTTATAGAGTTATTTTTTAAATTTTACATCTCAAAATTTTGCATTGGCAGATATAATTATAAGAATCATGAACGCACATTTTGGCATCTTCAAAGTAGACAGGTAAAAATCTTATCTTATACAGGATGAAAAAAAGTTTCCTATTTTTTAGATATTAATGAGTTTTAAATTATTTTATTTCTAAGTGTATGTCAAGTTTCATAGAATTTCTAATTTTTTGTAAATTTATACTTCCTTCTTCTCTCACTTCCTTCCATTAATACATTACATTTGCTTCCTAAATTCGAAATATTGTGTAATCAGATTTAAAAATCATTAAATCATTAATTTCTCAACTTTTGAATCTGATTACTTACTTAGTGGAATTTAAATTTTGTATGTAATTGAGTATTTTTTTTGTTGTAGTTGTTGTTTTTGTTTTTACATTTAGATTTAAGTTAAATACTTGCAATTCATAATTCACCTTATGTAAGAAATAATTGTATAAATATATAAATGATATTTACATAATTAAAAATAAATGTAGATAATACACTCACGTTTGTGAAAATTGCAACACCAAGAAGGAATCGTCATAATTGAATGCAATTTAATACACAGTTGAGTGGTAGTGGTACAAATAAATGATTAAATGTTCAAAGCAAACAAACAAGAACAAGAGATCAGAATCAGTATTTTGTGTGGCCACCACGCGCCGCAATAAGTGCTGCTACACGACGTGGCATGGAGTCAAACAAAGTTTGAATGTCTGACTGAGGAAGAGCATTCCATATCGTTTGTACGCGTACCCAAAGTTCGTCTGCAGACGCAACAGGACGAGGATCACGAGCAAGACGCCGACCAATGACATCCCACACATGTTCAATTGGCGACATATCCGGGGAACACGCAGGCCAAGGAAGAAGCTGTACCTGCTGCGCTGCAAAGAAGGATTTAACAATCCGAGCAGTATGAGGGCGGGCATTGTCCTGTTGAAATACAGCGCCTGGCAAGCTTTGAAGGAAGGGAACAGCTTCGGGCTGTAGAACTTCACGGATATACCGGTTGCTGTTCAGATTGCCCACAATTCGTAGCAATTGAGATCGTCTATGATATGCTATGGCGCCCCAGACCATAACTCCGGGTGTTCGTCCACTGTGGCGTTCGATAATGCACTCCGGAAGGTGGCGTTCACCGGCATAGCGTCTGACACGAATGCGGCCATCATGGTACCACAAATTAAAGCGGGATTCGTCAGAAAACACGACATGCTGCCAATCAGCACGCCAGTCTCTATGCTGATTGGCCCATTGTAGCCGCAGGCGGCGATGGTCGTGCGTTAGGGGGATCCTGTATAAAGGAGTCCGTGCGCGCAGTCCACACTGCAGCAGACGTCTACGAATTGATGAAGCACACAATGAAACACCTGTAGCTATTGACCACAGTGCTGCCAATTGTCTAGAGGAAGCTGTACGGTCCGTCCGCGCCATGCGGACCAGGTGTCTATCATCGCGAGCTGACGTCACATTTCGGGGTCCACTCCCGGATTTCCGAGTTGTCCGACACTCGTCCGTCCACTGCTTCCAAACGCGCATCACTGTGCTGCTGTTACGCTGCACACGAGAGGCTACTGCACGATACGACAATCCAGCTTCACGAAGGCCGATGATTCTCCCTCGTTCAAACTCTGTAAGTTGTTCAAATCTCGCTCTCTTTCATCGACGAGGCATAAGTACAGATTGAGTTAACGTTTACCACTAGCAGATAACCACCGATAACCATACACGCCTCGCTACAGCCGTCTATTTATTCGGATCCATCAGCCGTTCAGAGGGCGCTGCTCAGCATACGCATGCGCTACGGATTTGCAATTCTAATCATTTGCATATCATGCGCTACTTTGCATTTCCTGAAAATTTCAGCTCACTCGCGTAAGTCCTTCATGGTGTTGCAATTTTCACAAACGTGAGTGTATTTATGTAAATAAATGTTTAACTAATGTAAACAAAAATTTTTATTTTTTATCCCCCAAATTGTCCTTTTTTTTTTGCATGTATGTTATATGTATCCTAATACTCTTAAATATAATTGAATAGGTATGTGCAATTGTTGGTGGAACATTCACAGTGGCTGGCATAATAGACTCCATGGTTTTCTCTGCATCAGAAGTATTCAAAAAATTTGAAATAGGAAAACTAAGTTAATCAAAATAGTGTAATTGTTTCTGCTTCATCACCAGAATCTCATAGGCTTCCATTTTTTTATGACAACCCTAAGCCAGCAGAGATTCAAAAAAAATATAATAATAATTTGTGTAAATTATGCACAAATGGTCCATGTATTCTTTTACCCTGCTAAAAATGGCGTAAAAGCAGTTTATTTTTTTCACCTAATTAAAAATTATTGTTTTATTCAGGTACAAGTAACCCTCATATAATGTGGATATTAGGTCCTAGAAAAATGTGGCATTTCTGTGCAAGACTACAAAAAGTATATTTTTATTCAAAAAATGATTCTTTTGCATAAAATATATGTCTTACATGTTAACTAAAAAAGACTCATTTTTTTTATTTAATTCAAAAGGTTTGTTTAAGTAAACATATGAACAGTAAAATTTTAAAACAGTTTTAAGCAATACAAGACCAGTAAAATTTTAAAATGTAATGATTTTCTTTCATTTTTCTGTCTGCAAAAAATTACCATATTGGGATATACTCCTTTCATGCAACAACTGTAATTAATACTAAGTAAGTTCTAAGTGTATAAATGAAGTTCAACTGATGTTGAGACCTAGCTTTTTCTGTGGCTTCTTGTGAACACGTTAAAGTAGCTGGTAACCATTAATCAATTTAAAGAATGTACTTAATTTTGGTTAACTTTTCAAAGTAATATTTACATTTCCGTCTACATTTGCATTTCATTTTTGAAGAAACATCAGCCCAAATTTTACCTCCATTTTATTGTTTTTGAGCATCTTGCCAAATCCATGACACAGTCGAATTTGTTAGCTTTTGTGTTTATAAGCTCCTGCAGTTTTATTGGTAGCACCATTCTTCAGCTTCTTACATTTTATCAATTGCAACAACTTCTGCAATATACCATTATGCTGCTTAGTATTAATTGCATGAACTTGGAATTCCATTTCAACATTTCATTATGTGCATAATATTTTGTATTTTATACCTAAGGTGGGGATAACACTAAAAGTATTCAACTACAGTACTCGCACACCAAGCCTCTGAGATTCGCTGGGCATGTCTTCATTCTCTATTGCAGTGGTCTCAAACTGGCAGATCTCCAAAATACATTTTCATTGTGTTTCCAAAATTTGCAGATGGATAAGATTGTGGAAACAATAATTAAAACAGTAAACTGCAGATGTGCTGTGAGTCATCGAGTTGCTTGAATGATAACTTGATGAAACACAAAGAAAATATTTGGTATAACAAGGTGAGGTACTTACACTGAGGAGCTGAATTTCTCAACACAAATAAATAAATAAATCAAACCTTTAGTGACTTATATAATGATACGTCAATAACAAATTTAACATTTTTTGATGATTTTAAATGTTATCAATAAAAAGTTGCAAACAAAGAATGAATTTATCATTGACATGTATGCCTGTATTAAAATTTTGAAAATTAAATTGCAATTACAAAGAATACAACTTGAATCATAATATTTCGTATATTCCTGCATCTTAAATCCTGCCAATATTATTTCAAATGAAAAATTTAGAGAATTTGCCAGAAAAATAGCCTTATTACAAAATGAATTCCAAGAAAGATGTATTTAATGATTTCTAGATCATTTCTACACTATTTTCATTACCATTAAAATGAATCTGAGTAGCACACCAGAAAATCTAGAAATACAGCTGATCAATTAACCAATATTGGTTACACAGTAAAAGTCTATCTGAGGATTTAAAGATAAAGATTTGATTAACTTTTATTTGCATTTGTCAAAAGATAAATACTCTGAGTTACAAAATTAAGAATAATCTCTTTGTTTGGTAGTGCACTTACATTTGAACAGTATACTTCTCAGTTGAAAATTAACAACTCTGAGGAAAAGAACCTGATTGATCGATAAGCTTCTAAAATCTTTAATTTTTTTTTTCGTTCAAGGCTATAAACTTTATTAGAATCATCAAGTGTCAAGCTGTATTGAGAAATAAAGAAATTTATAATTTTAGATACAATATGATTTTTTCTGCATGTGTCAAAAAATTAATAAATAAAAGAAAGAATGATGTCATTATTTATTCTCAAGCTCTGTCCCACTTCAAAAATTTTCTCTGGAAGTTTTCATAAAATTTGTTTACTTTTAAGTAAGTTATTTAAGTGATTAGTTCAACATATCAGAATTGTTTGAGATAAATGTCAGTCTGAAAATTTAACATTTAGTTGTCAGTACATTTGAATTATGAAGTGTAATAAAAAGGAATTTCTTGCAGCTACCAATATTAAGATTTCAGATCGAAAATAAATATAAATTAAATTTTTTTTCATTATTATTATAATTATTTGTTATGTTTTGTTTACTGTCTATAAGAGATTACTTGCCTAATGAAAATAGAAAAAAGAGTTTAACTGAAAGAAGAAAATCTCATAATTTTAGACAGGGAGAGAAAGAAATAATTATACGTTTGAGAAATAAAAAAGAAGTATAACGAAAAACATTGAAGAAAATACAATTGAATAAAGTGGAAATAAATTTTCAAGTAAGCCATGTTTGAGGCAAATTAATTAAAAATATAGTTTTCAAATATGTTATAAACTTACATGCAACATACATTAGTTTTCAAATATGTTATAAACTTACGTGCAACACACATACACATGCATTACCTGTAACATCAGGTATTTAGGGGTGCTGTCACATAATTGGTAGAATGTATGGTGCCAAAAGTATATATATATAAATTCACTCTCATTTTATTACAAAAAAAGTCCAGCCCATCTACTGCTTTCAGATCATGAAATCAGTCCATTATGCAATTTGAGTTTGAGACCAATGCTGTGCTACACACGGATACTGAGGTGAGTTTTGCAGGATTTCAAGGTCAGAAGAAATTACCTCTTCCACGCCCATGCGAAAACATACCCCATCCTTTTTACCATTGATGGGCCCTGCACTGCAGCTTTCTAATCACACCATGTAACTTTGTTGATGTTTTTGATACAGACAAAATCAAACACAAGCTAACTGTGGATTTACAGATAAGGACACCTGATTATAATGCTTTACTTATTCCTCATTTATCTTTACAACTTTTCCAAATAGTCATATTTTTGGATGAAGGGAGTTTTATTATAAATGTTGTGAACGATTATTTTTTAACACAAGTTATATCTTTATTTTGTTCATTTCTAATACTCTCTATATATATACGTATGATCTATATATCACACTATAACAATATACTATAGTGATAGGCTTCAAAACTTTAAGAAACAATTTGCTACCTAAATAAGTGTCAAAATTAACTACTAAATAGCAATAAAAGTAAATAATAAAGTACAGTTTTAACAAACTAATAAAAATACTTTGGAAACTGTTTCTGCCAAACTGGTAGCAACTGGTAACAAGTCTCCAAACTAGTAGCAAGAATCATATACTTTACCCCCATCATATTTAATTTATTCACAGCAATGGTAAGTTATTCCTTGTATCAATCTTGGGGGAATATATAAGTACTTATTTTTCATGAAATGAATCTGCGGATTTAGTCACAAGGTACTGTATGTTATGTCTTTCCATCTGTTAAATGCTTACAATTTATTTCTGGCTTTAGCATTTTCTTTTAGCTTATCAAGTTTTATTATTCCTTTAAAGTCAAACTGGAAGCTGGCCTTTCATTTCAAGTCCATACCTAATATCACATTGATATATCCATCATTAAATGTATACGTTAGAAAAAATTTTAATACTCATATCCATACTATATTGCATAATATTTTAGAATCTTAGCCTATATTACAATAGCCAATGTTCCTTACTTTTTCATTTTTCCTGTCAAGCATGTGTAATGAATCATGTAAGTTGCATAAATACTACATCATATGAGGATCATTAATATTTTTAATAGCATCATATCAAAGATTTTGTTATATCATTGTTATATGTATATTTCAAATCACATTATATGAAGGTTACCTGTATATTTAAGAAACAGTTTGCTGTGATTTATTTAAAATACATATTTGTTGTTATGAAGTTTTATCTTACAAGAACTTCTAAGACTCATAATAATTGTGCATTTATTTGAGATTATCCATTTTATTGGTGCTATATTGGTTTTAAAATAGTATTTGAGGCATTTCTATAATTATATGTGCTCTTTTTATGGCTTCAGTAGGTGCTGCATAATGTACACGTTTATGCATGGCTATTTTGGTGATATTAACGAAGACAAAAAAAAAAATCCTTCAAAATAGCAATGGAATTTTATCTAATTTATTATAAATATAACTAGGAATATATAATAAGTCTTTTAGCATTTTAATTAGGAAAATGCAAAAGTTTGTTTATGAACTGTACATTGTCTTTAATGCAAAGGTTCATTTATAAAGAGTTCATAATATTTCTGGAAATTGTTTGACCACTGGTATGCCCCTAATCTTAATACTCAGAAAGTATCCGTCATTGGGAGAGAACCTGCCAATGTAAAATTGAAAATTCCACAAAAAGGGAACCTTAGTTTGCCATAAATGTTTCCAGAGAGAAAAATAAGATCTGCAGGCATTCCCCCCCCCCTGAAGAAGAGGGATATATGCCTGATCTCTTCAAAATCGATAGTTAATGAAAATCTGTGCCAACTTAAGATTTTTTTTTTCTCTCTAATTTTAAATGACTGACGTATATCGAAATACTGAGTTTAGAGACTTATTTTTCGCTTGGCAACATTTCTCCATAACTTGGCCATTTTTATAATGCATTTTAAATGTTTTTGATAATTTTAGTTCAGTTAAAAAAGTACAGTGTTTAATATTTTGATCATAGTAATGGAATTGTTTTCCACAATAAGTGAGTATTTTCCATGTCCAAAAGGGTGGGACTTCAGAAATTCAGTAACAGTATCCAAGTGATATCATTAGGTGGCATCTACTGTATTCTAAATCTGACATTTCGAATTTATTGTGCTGTAATATTTTGTGCTGCATTGAACAGATTTCTTCCAGAAGTATGTACATATAAAATGTTTCTTGTATATAAAACAATGCAGAAATGTAGTTTAAGATAAAAATATAAATTGTTTGTTATTTATCACTGTTACACAATCAAAAGTTCTCTTTTTAAACAGTATTTTTCTATTTTTATGTACACAGTTTGTGTTCCAATCATGTCTTTATTAAGAAATAACAGCAGATCTTAAAATTGAGAGATCAATTTTTTTCCTAATTACTCATATATATACAACTTATCAAACCTCGCTATAACAAACTTCAATGTGCCAAAAGTTTGGTTCATGACGTTCAGTGGTTTGCTGTATCTGATTCTGATATGGTCAGAAAATGGATTCTGTCACAAAAAATTATCAACAGTTATCAATTAATCATCAAAAAAGGGGGAAGAAAAGAAAGAAAAAAAAAGAATTAGCATTGTCACATATAAAAATTATAAATATATAAACATAAAGTGAATAATAACTATACTATAAAATTATATTAAGTGTTGATTGCAATCTTTATCACATGCAGTTATCGAATTTGTTTTTCATTCTTTTTCCAGTTTTACAATAGTTTTTACACATTAAATTGCTTAACATAAGCTCAGAGCCTTTCTATCAAAATAGCATATGTTTCTCTTACATTTGACACATATTATTTATTATTGTTATAAATAATATATATTATTAGTTATAATAAATAATATATATTAGTTATTATAATAATAATCATTTTGTGACTTGATATAGTTTCCCAAAATGTGCTCATTGTGTGTCCTGATTTTCCAAGAATTGAGTGTTAACACCTGCCTTGCACATAACTGTAGACAAAGGTGTTGGTTAAGGTTAAAGAACAGTAATGCAAAGATTTTTTTTCTTTATCTTACTGGTTTGAACAAAAGTGATTTTAACGATTAAATTTTTTAGTTAAAACATACAAAAGTCTGGAAGAAAATTATGGAAAATGCAAAAAAAAAAAAAAATGCTATCAAAGATACGCATACAGTTTGTTACTTCTAATTTTGGAAGTTTGTTATAACTGTGTAAAATAACATTAAGTGCATAGAAAATTGGATGGAACCATAAGATGCATTCACAGTATCAGGAATTTCATTACTATATTGCTGTGATCTTCAAATTTCGCCAACTAGTGGAACTCTAAAAAATTATAATTTTCTTTTGTGGAACCCCTAAAACTAAAAATTTATGGAACTATTAAAACAATAATTTCTGTGGAATACCTGAAACTACAATTTTCGTGGAACCACTAAAACTATAACGTCTGTGGAACACCTAAAACTGTAATTTTTTGTGGAACATCTAAAACTATAATTTTTGTGAAATATCTAAATCTAGAATTTTTGTGGAATCCTTAAAGGTATAAATTTTAGTGGAATTTCTAAAACTATAGCTTTTCTGGAACCCCTGAAAGTATAAATTTAGTAGAACTCTAAAAACTATAATTTTTTAAACATCTAAAACTGTATTTTTGTGGAGCTCCTAGAACTATAAATTTTTTGGTGTAACCTGTACCATCGACAGAAAAATTAATCTTAAAACAACAGTAAAAATATATCAGTACTATGTGTATTTTATGGGAGAAAATGTATAGTTACTTCATATTATTTTAAATAAAAAAAATTGCAATGACATTGTGTTCAAATTGTCTTTTTAAATCTAATTTTTATTTATGGAAGCCTTCAGAGAGCTATCTGGAACCCCAGAGTTCCACAGAAGACAGTTTAAAAGACTACTGGTATATTGAGTTTGCCATCGCGGGGTTTGACATTACATATAATTTTTCAGTAATTTTTGGGGGGTAAGCACACTATGTATTTATTCATTAATGTATCTGTGGTATAATATAGAATAATTTGCATATTCTTTGTATCCAGTATTATTTTTATACATAAATAAATGACTTAATTTCAACATGAGATTCAAATACTCCTAAAATATACTGCCGAATTTAATGATCTCATTTTAAATTAGATACATAAGTAAGTGTACTTGTTTTGTATGCAATGTTGTTTCATTTTTAATTTTTCTAGTTGCAATTCAAATACTCTTATAGAATTGGATGTTTTATATTTTTACGTTATGGGTTATGGTTTGAAATTAGTAATTTCACATTTTACTGTAATTTTTTCTGTGCTTGGGAGTGCATTTGACAGGTTTTATGAAATAAGTTTGTGAAATACTACATGACATAATTTTTATGGAAATTATTTTTAAAATATGTTTAAAAATAATTGGAATGAGAATTCTGTAAAACTTCTGTATAATTTTGCCTGTGCTTCCCATAATGTGGATTCATTTTGTTTTTCATAAAGTTTTCTTTTACAAAAATAACTTGATACTCCCAAATTTGAACACAACCATTATTACATATATTATTAGTTCAATGTGACATTTATTTTTTCAAAAATGTTTTAAATTTTTCTTGCTAATAAAAAAGACCTAGTCATCTTATCTATCATTTTTTTCCTTCTTAATTTAATTTTTCTGCAAATAAACTATCATATAAAATATTGAGAAGCAATGAGTTTGTCATATGGTATGTATATTTATGTATAGTATAATTTTCTCTTTGCTTAGATGAAAAGAAACCAAGCTCACTAGAAAATGTTGAAAGTACTGCCGGGGCAGTAGTGCATTATATTGAGTGTCAAATGTTTAGTAACATGAGATGACAAACCTATTGTGTAAGAAAAAGAGGACATCACATATTAATATTATATTGCAACTTCTGTCCATCAAATAATTGCAGCTACAATTCTGTTTCTTGCTCAGCCCAAAATCAAAAGTCAGTACATTTAAAATTGCAAGTCAGACAAACAAAAATGGTCTATGTGCATTGTGTAAAATTATCTTAAATCTGCATTCTTTTTAAAGTTATAATTTTTTGCACTTATTGCCTAAAACAAATTATGAATGATATTTTTGGCTTTTACCTCTCCTTATAGAAATGAAAATGCTCTGAATTCCTTTCATTAATTAAAAGAACAGGCTTATCTGTGTCTTTAATAAAGCAAAATGGCATAATGCAAATGTTTGTAAAATGGAAACACATTTTAATGTTTTTGTTATCAAATTTTGTAAAAGAAAGGAGGGGAAAAACGAACTCATGCTGCATATAGAGGTCATGGCCAAGCAGTAAAATTGTTGAACACTGGTAGTTTGAGCTCCAGATGAACAGGCTGGCTGCATGGATGTGTAGCGATCTTGAGAACAACTCAATGCTTGAAAATTTGAAAGAGTTGGAATTCTTGAACCTAGCGCAGCGAAGCTCTTTTGGGCTAGTGGTAAAGAATTCGACTCGTAGAATCGCTGGACACTGGTTTGAAACCCAGCGAATGGGCTGGCTGCAGTCCTCCATGAAGGCATCTTTTCCCTTAAGCAGATCCCTCTAGTGCTTTGCCATTAACTAAATCAACCAAACCAATTTACACAAAATCAAATTATTAATGTTCATTCCTCAAGTTTTATTATTATTATTATTTTATTTTATTTATTTATTTTAAGGAAGTGTAAAAACCTTTCCTATTACAAGTGTATTTACTTGATATTTGCATAAACATCTACAGCAAAAATAATCCATTTAAATTCATTTCAGATGTGCTATTTTGTAAATAAATTTTTAGCATTGTAGCAAATAAGTTACAGCAAATTCATAATACATGTGGTAACTAATAATGTTATTAAGATTTTTTAAAAGTTTGTAAATAGGGAAACAGGGAAAAATCTCTTTACTGCAAGTCTCTAAATCTCTAAAGCTTCTACTACAGATAAACTCTTTAGATGTAATTTTCTTTGCCCAAGTTGACATTCAGCATTTAAAATACCGACAAATAAATATTACAATCCCTGAAATCAAAAGAATATATATTTGAAAGTATTTCTAAATTTCCTTCATATTCAGATTTTTTTTCTTTTCGGGAATTAAAATATTAAAAAATTCATATTTAATAAACTACTTTCTTTAGTGCAAAATCGCACCATTCAAGAACTGATTAAAAATAGAATTTGGTTAATTCATTTATAGCGTTAACCAAACAATTATTGTTTGCTAACTGCGGAAGAGAAATTTAAAATTCTTTTTCATTTATTTGCTTCAGAACTGTAGTCGACTGTAACTAAATTGCACTGGGAGCATTTTCTGAACTGTCACAATTTTCTTGTAGTTCTGTAAAAATATCCTCACATAATTAAATTGCTCTAGGGAGATCAACTGCAGTATTCTTCTACTTAATGGCAATGTATATGAAAAAATTTTTGCAGTTGAAAATATCAATCGCAAAAGCAGAATATTTCAATGAATTCAAGAGTATGTAAGCCTCGGAACATGATTCCTTATCATTTCAGTTCTCTATTATTTCTAATGCATGAACCAAAAATTTTTCAGATATTCTCTTCCTAAAAGGGGCACAAATTCTGTATACAGAGGGTGTTTATACATTTTTAGAATGATTTCAGGGCCGTCTGTTTAAAATATAAAAAGTGTTTTTTTAAATGTTCGATCTGATAGTCTTTTCTCTGGGTTACTAAATCTCCGTAATGATTTCCATGATACAAGCACTTTTTCTTGAAATTTCCAGGCGTATTCATTTCCATTTCTCCTTTATTACTTTCCAGAGTCATCAATCATAATGGGTTTGCACTTAGATAGAGCTCTTTTTTAAAGATCCATTTACATGACGAGAGATATCTTCAAACAAGTATCTCTGCACACTTTCGTCAATGTGTCTATACAGGCATATATATCTACGACGCATCAGATAAATACTTGCACCAAGAGCCACGATCATTGCACATCACGAGATACATTATCGCTGGAGACATATTTGGCTACAGCCAATGAAATTGCATACGGAAGTCACGTGTCCTAACAGCAATGGTGGCAACTCTTAGTGCGTAGCTTGCTTACATATGGTCCAAATCATTTGGAGTTTTTATTATAATTTTAACAAACTTAATTTGTGATATGATATTTTTTCGGATCTTAACTTCCAATTCATTTTCTTTATAAGTAGAATATATTTTACTCTTGATTCAGGTAATTTGTTATTGCAAGTTGTAGAGTGATATATTTTTTAACCTCATTTTTAGCATTATCTAAATTTGCTAGAATATATTTGTGTGTGTGTAAAAAATAAGCCTTGTAAAAATGGCATTTAAAACTTTGCAAATTATTATATTTGTTGTCTGATCAATGGAGGTCTCTATACAAATCACATCATCTACTTTGCCTGCTCTGAATGGCTTAGGAGCTTAGAGTAACTTAGGTACAAAATCTTCCTGTGTAGATGAAATGCTGTCAGGAGACTTGTCTGCGTAGAAGACTTGTTTAGAGATATGTCTCCTCGTGTAGATGGAGCTTTAGACAACACTGCAAAGGGTATGGAGTTTGTTAAAATCGGGATCTAAACAACTGACCATCATGCTACTCACTTGAATAGATGTTAACACATTACCGACCGGCCATCTATTAATCGACGTTTGCTCCCTAGCGCTTACCGACCGGTCGTCGATTAATCGACTTTTGATCTTTCTGTTTGTTAGATTTGGTTAGGTTAGATTGACAAGCAGCAAGCATTTCGCATTCTTTATTCAGATAATCGGTGCTTTTTTCTAAAGATTAAAAGTCGATTAATCGACGACCGGTCGGTAAGCGCTAGGTGTGGCGATCACGTGGTTCAGTGAAGCCTGGTTAGTTGTTTGCTTGTGTCGCCATCTATATTCGCCAGTGGAAAGTGCTGCGTCGCATCAGCGGGACTCGATCTTGGGTCAATTTACTGGGAGTCGAATTCTTTACCGCTAGCCCAAAAGAGCTCCGTTGTGCTAGGTTCAAGAATTCTAACTCTTTCAAATTTGCCATCGTGGAGTTGTTCTCGGGATCGGTCTGCCTCACTAGGGAGCAAACGTCGATTAATCGACGGCCAGTCGGTAATGTGTTAAGTAGGAACAAGCTCATGTATTCTATACCCCTGGCAGTGATAGTGTCAGAGTGCATATCTCAGCCAATACAGTAAGTGATCATTGGAGGTTATGTCAACAGAACACTATAGTAGTGATTATTGTATTAAAGTAAGCTGTATACATTCTCATGTTAAGTCATTTGTACTCAATCCATTACACTGCTTTTCATATTAGAAATGTGCGCATCTGAAAGACTGATCGTGTTATTACAAAAGCATTTGCTTTAAATGCCAAATGAAATTATCCTGAATGCAATGTTTGCATAAATGGATCAGTTTGTGTTGATAATTAAGGGGAGCACTCAGCTAATGGGAGGGGGAAAGCATTCATATTCTAATTGAAGACATTTGAAAAAATCTCAGTGCAGTTTGTTGAAAATATGTAATGAATTTTCTTACATGTAAAGTGGATCGTGTTGGCAACTACCAAAATGCCAAAAGAAATGCTGTCGTCTGTGCAAGATTTGGGGGGGGGAAGAGCTACATTGAGATTGAGAAATAAGAATGAGTAAATTCCATAAACTGGAGTTAGTAAGAATTTATATCAAGTTATCGATTAATAAATTTCAAAGACCAGAATGTGTGTTGGAAAAACATCGTTCAGACAGGTCATTGGCATATAATATTGTTCAAAGGACTATAAAAGCAGATAAGGGAAGATCCAGATCTACCATATGGAGTTTGAGTAGACAATGTAGTTTACCCTAGACCAGCGGTTCTCAACCTTTTAACTAACGCGTACTACCTAAACATAAATTGAAAACCTTTAGTACTACCACTACATTTTACAGTGATTGTTTTTCAATTTTATAAAAATCTGAAAGCTTTCAAATTTTATATCAGATCAGATTTTTTACAGATTAAAAGCCCAAAAGGCCATTTTTTAACGTTTCGTGTGTTATTAATCATTAAATATTATTTCATTTATTTATTAAATATCATGTCCTTCGTACTTAAACCATAAAATCAAATTCAACAGCAAAATCACAAAATATTTCAAAGAGCTTCCGATACAGTCTGCCGCGCTGAAGATAAAAATGTGTTTTTTCTTTTTTTTTTCCCGTTCAGTGTTGTCACTTCTTGTTTTAAAATTGTTGAGTTTGTTAATCAAAAATTCGTTAAAGTGTTACAGAAGGGGAAATCGATAATAAGATAAACTCCGTATTAGGGCTTCCAGATGCCCATATTCATTGGAGAATTATATTATTCAAAATTTGATGGCTCTATGCACCGTTGTTTTACCAGAATGCGGGAAACATACATACATTTATACAGATTCTTCATTATTCAAATTGTTTAAATATAACACAGGAGCGATAATATTTGGTGGCAACAATTTGAAAAGTGAAACGGACGTTTAAGTTTTCGACTCAAAATGCCAAAGTGAAGTTAATAGCCCTTCTGCACTAACGCCCTTTTGGTTAAACAGAAAGAAAGAAAATCTGGTTGCTTTCAGATTTTATATTAAGCCCAAAAGAGCGTTTTTTTAACGTTTGGTTTGTTACCTTTATTTATGTCATGTTCTTCGCACTTAAAACACATAAAATTCAATTCAACAGCAATATCGCAAAATATTTAAAAACGGCATACGTTTGGAATTTCTGATACACAGTCCCACGCCCTGGAGATTAAATTTTTTTTCGTACAGTGTTGCCATTGCTTGCTTTGAAATCGTTGAGTTTGTTTATGAAAAATTCGTTAAAGTTTAGCAGAATTTAAATAGATAATAAAACAAATTGCAAATTCAAAATTCAGGCTTCCAATTAGCCATGTTTGGTTGGAAGACTACTTTATTAAAAATTTGATGGCTCTAGATACTGTTGTTTTTTCACAATGCGAGAAACATTCATGCAGATTCTTCATTACTTACTTTCTTTAAATACAATACATGGCAGTAATATTTTGTTGCTACAGTTTAAGAAGTGAATTGGCGCAAAATGCTGTTTTGAAATTAATAGTCCTGCTGAGCTAATGCCCTTTGGGCTAAAAAAATATTTTGCCATTTGCGCAACCTATTGAATATTTGAGTTAAATATGCGTGCATCAAAATATTAGATTAAAAATTGGTTACCATTTTAATTATCAAAATGTAAGTTATAATACTTTAATTCTAAAATTTAGTGCGAAATTTGGGCCTTTTTAGGAGAAATCAATTTCTTTATATCTGGTTTTATTTCACTTACTTTTAAGTGTAAATTAGAATCCACGTTTTATTTTGTTCTGTATTTATTTTTTAAATATAACATAGAAGAAAATTCTTGTTCACACATATAGGTTGTGCAAAAAGGCAATAAAAATTTAATAGCTTTATTTGAAATGCTTAATGCTAAATTATTTTTTTCGGTTAAGCCAAAAGTTAACAAGTGTGTTATTTTTTAAATCTTCAGTTAGAGTTCAATCACAGGAAATTTCTATCGATTGTTCTTTTTCTTCACAAAATAAAATTTCAGCTATATTTGAACAAAATGGATTTCTAATTCAATTTTCTTTTTCATAATTCTCTTAAAAATACATGTTCTTCAGTACTTCAATTATTTATCAATGAAACAATAATTTTTAATGTCAAATGCTAAGTCTTCTATTTTCAAATTATTTTTGGTCCGAAAACTTTCTAAAAGTGGCCAAAAGCTTAAAATATTATTATCCATTTCTTTGATTATTAGCTCGAGTGTTTTTATCATTGATTTTACTATTTTACCTCTAATGGTAAACAAATTAACATTTTTTTCTTGTAATCCTAAATTTAATTTTCCAAAAATATCAGCTAAGTGCGCCAACCGTAATTCACTAAATAAATATTTTTACAATTCAAATTTTGAATCACACAGAAAAATTTGAATTTCTGATCGAAGTTCAAAGACGAGTTAAAACTTAGCTTCTGGATAACCACCTTACTTCGAAATGTAACAAAAGCATTTGATGTTCACTGCCCATCTCTTGGCATAAAATCCTGAATATTCTTGAATGTAAAGCTCGGCTTTTAATAAAATTAACAATTTTCATAGCTTGATTTAAAACGATTTTCAGGGATTGTTTTGGCTACTAAAGCATACGGCAATGCACTTATTCCAAGGAATATCATTCTCAGACAGAAAACTGTCAGTTGCTTCGAAAATCTCACTTGCAAAGCTGTATCATTAAGAGATTCACAAAATAAATACTCTTCAGCAATTCGTTTATTTTCTTCGAAATGTATGTAAACTAATAATTGAACAAAGCTCGTTATATCAGTACTTTCATTCAATTACTATGGGAAATACTCACTGTGTTTTATTTTTTTAATAAATTACTCTTTTATTGAATTTGCCATTTCGAGAATTCGTAGACTTACTGTATCATTTGATAACGGAATATTTTTAAGTTCATCAGCTGCTTTTTCGTTGAATAAAGTTAAAACGACATCTCTAGCTGCTGGTAATATCAGCTTTTCTCCTGTAGTGTGAGCCTGCTCAGTCTTGGCAATTCTTAGGCTTACTAGATTCTTTCATTACTTGTTTACTGTTTTTAAATTCTGATAATTTTCTCTTAAAATATTCTTCAGATTTATCCTTTAAATTGACATGCTTAGATTAAAGATTTCTTTTAAGAAACGATGGTTTCATGCTTTGTATGGATAATAGTTTACCGCTAACAACACAATGAGGTTAAGTTTTCATTTCATCTCCATTCCAAGTTAATTCAAATGCTAAATAACTTTAACTATATTTTCTTGAATCGCCGCTTTTCCGCTTAGCCAATCCTTTCCATTTTGAAAAATCTAGGTTTATTTTATTATTTTTTCACAAATATTTAAATGCACAATTTATTACGAATTCTTCAAAAACATACGACGATATTCTCAAATCGCGTAGAAAGTAAGGAATACAAAGTAACAAGAAGACAAAATACCTGCTGTTAGAGACAGCAAACGGACATAAAAAATGCTTCTTATTGAAAATTGAGCAATATGAGCACGGAAATGGCAACATAAAGTGCTGACATGCTAATGAATCGATAAACGCTAAGAGAATTAATGAGATACTATTATCTTTTTTATAGCAACTTGTTTCCTATTATATACAGCATCCATTTCTATCACTCCTTTTAAAAACTTCATTTACAGCAAATTTTGTTATGTCTACAGCTAAAAGAATATTTGTGAAACGTACAACATGGAAGCCATGCAGACAGATCGTTCGCTACTTGCTAAGCGGCTATAGATCTTGGACAAAGCTCAGATCGCATAAATTTATGAGTGTTAGAGAAAAACTCAATCAGGATGTTGGGGTTTTAATTTTTGAATTTAATAGTTAAAAATACTGTGCTTCTCAGCGTACCACCTATTCTTTTACGTATCACCAGTGCTACGCATACCACCGGTTGAGATCCCCTGCCCTAGACAACTGTTGGAACTATACCTTTTAGAAAGGTATTTTTAGGTATTTTACAAATAATTTTTTATCTAATTCTGCAGCATGTGCTACATTTTTTTAAACAAATTCAGATCATTAAACCCATATTAATTCAACCAGATTCTCTACCAGACTTGCAAAACATCGAAATCATGAATGTCAGAAAACTCACAGGCAGGAGAGAAAATTTCTGACATTTCTTACTAAGGTGACCAGACGTCCCGTTTTTGGCGGAACAGTCCCTATTTTTAACAATTTGTCCAATTTTGTTTTTAAAAAGTCCCGATTTTTTAAAACGCAACAAGCTGGGGAACGGCGGAAGAGTGGGAAGGGAATATATGGTTATGAGTTTCGAAAGGATATGAGTTTTATACTATTTTTGTGAATTTTATGATGCTATACTTTAATAATAAGAAATAATTGTCAAGAACTGCTAATCAAAATTCGCATTGTTGATCAGTTGTTAGAATTCGACCACAATGAACAATGGCATTTTTCGGCATTGCCTCCTCCCAAAAGAAAAAAGACGAAAACGTTAGTAGCGTCTAACCCTAACATGGTTTATGCCATCGCCAAGCCAAACATACATAGATGTTCTTTGGCCAAGCGACGAAGGTTACCATGCTGAAAATCTACCTATTGCGCATGCTAGAAGCATAAACCATGCTAGGGCTAGATCGAAAACATTTTGCAACTGTCTCTGAGGTGATACACATCGTACTAGCGCTTGTTAAACAAGTGATGTCAACAAATGAGCTATTCAGATAATTTAGATAAGTAATTTATTCCGTAAGTACACTGATGTCCAAAAGTTAAGCATAATTGATAATTATGTGAATAAAGAAGGAACTGTAAATCAGGATGGCGGGAAACGTGATATGCGAGTGTAAAATGGTTATAAAATAAGGAAGCAAATCAAAAGAACGATAATAATTAATTTTATTATCTAAAATAGCAGTTTGAAAGAAAACTGAGAATAGCAAGGGCTACCACTTTAAAGAAAACATTAAATAAATTAGTGATGCTGCAGTTTAATAAGGCGTGTGGTCACCTCTGACAGCCAGGCACGCTGCACAGCGATTTACTATACTTGCTATGAGATGATGAAAGAGTTGTGGGCTTAAACGATTCCAAGCTTCTTGGAGAGTTCTCTTCAGTTCTGTAACGGAGCTTGGTGGGCGCGAAAGGGCTGCAATTTGTCTCCCGAGCATATCCCATACATGCTCGATAGGATTTAAATCAGGGGAGTTCGCAGGCCACGACATGCGCTGGATGTTTTCCGTTTCAAGGAAGTCATCAACCAGCACCGCTCGGTGACATGGCGCATTATCATCCATGAATATGAAGTCAGGACCAACAGCACCTCGAAACAAGCGAACATAAGGCTCAAGAAATTCGTCTCTGTATCTTTGACCAGTCACAGACCCCGTGTCAAAGAAATGGAGGTCTGTGCTGCCGTCCATCATGATACCTGCCCATACCATTACTCCCCTTGATGGAAAATGATGTCTTTCCGATATGTTTCTTGGTTCAAAACGTGTTCCACGTTCTCTCCATATCGTTACCCGACGAGAATCAGTACTCAGACTAAACCGGGACTCGTTACGGAACAGCACATTGGCCCGCTCTCCCACACTCCAATGTTGATGTTTCAAACTCCAGTTCAAACGAGCGCGTTTCTCCGCAGACGTGAGGGGAATGCAAACTGCTGGTCTTCTGGCATACAGGCCAGCATGATTGAGTCTCCTGTAAACAGTTTGTCTCGAAATTCGTATTCCTGTCGCGACTGTGAGCGCCGAACCCAGTGCTCTGGCAATACTGCCCCTCTGACGTCGCGCACTTATTACCAGATATCGGTCTTGGCTAGGGGTTATGACTCTTGGTCGACCTGATACTGGTCGTCGGGTAACATCTCCCGTTCTTTGAAACCTCTGCCGCAGTCTTGAGATTACAGACTGCTTCACATTGAGAATTCGAGATGCTTCGGTTTGTGAACGTTTGGATTCCAGCATTCCAACGATTCTTCCTTTCGCAAACATCTCCAATTGACGTCTTTGTGCCATCATTCACCTTGTTTGATGGTTAACAACGTTCTTTCGCACAGCAGTTGCCCGAAACTTGTCTGAACTGCCTTTGCTGCGTCAATCGGTTTCTCTGCGTACCGACATGCGCAGGTGTTTCGCGCAGGACGTAGTCGACTGAAAAGTTTTGCATAAACCCAAAGTTTCTTCACCCAATTAATATCCGCAAGAAATTTGGAATAATCTTACAAATATTTACTCCATATTTTTCGCATTTTACAATTTATGCTTAACTTTTGGACACCAGTGTACATAAATGTTCTTCAATTTAGCAGACATTGCTCGTATAATTTATTGTAGCGGCAAAAAGTCTAGCTCCGGCCTTGAAAGTGACACTTACGACTAACGTTACGGTAAATTCAAGGGGAAAATAATACAAGTTAGTAAATATAATAAAAATAATTTTTTAAATATAGTTTCTTTATAACAAATCAAATTAATTTATTTTATAAACTAAGAATAAAATATGTTCATGTAATTATGTACCTACTTACTGTGGTTTTCAGCGATGTGTATATAATTTTAAATTATTTTTTTTAGATTTTTGACATAATGAATAAAAATAGAGGATGCAAATTCT
>KK117936.1:94375-147483 GCA_000611955.2 Stegodyphus mimosarum | reverse complement strand
TTTTAAAAATTAAAAAAAAAAAAAAAAAAAAAAAAAACCTTATCAAAACATTATTGGTGTTGGTTGCGGAGCCTACGTAATACGTAACGCCATTTCAAACAGCTGCTGACTTGTTGCCCGTAGATGTGGAAAATACTGTTATTAAAATATATTCTTATATCTATAAGAATATATTTTAATAACAGTACACTGTGCGCGATGAAATTTTGTGAAACTGCGAAGTAAAATATCAGAAAATACTTGGATACAGTAAAACCTGCTGGTTGACGATCCTTTAAAATCCTACTTTCAGAGGATAAATGTCCTAGAATTTTAGAAAAGTTTTTTGAAAAAAAAATCTGCAAAAATTTGGTCAAGTGTTTATACACAATCAAGCAGCTCTTTTCCAAAATGTTTATTGAAGATGACAAAATTTCGGTAATCGAAGTAGTAAATGAAGTTAATTAAAATTTCAGTGCCAAGAGCAGTTAGAAAATAATTTTCTTCCCTTAACTATCCGTAATAGTATAAGCGAGCTAGAAAAACAAGGTGCAATAAATCCTGCAGATATCATGAATCACGTTAAAAAGTTAGTAACTGCATAGATTATTTAGAAAAATGGACAGTACATTACAATGATATTGAACATTTTCATTGGGTTACATTAAAACAA
Organism: Stegodyphus mimosarum; assembly: GCA_000611955.2. Lineage (NCBI taxonomy): Eukaryota > Metazoa > Arthropoda > Arachnida > Araneae > Eresidae > Stegodyphus > Stegodyphus mimosarum. The sequence goes on along the minus strand of KK117936.1, from coordinate 146,831 downwards.
GAACTTAACTGGAATGATGTGCAAAAACCATTCGATCATATTACTCAAAATTTTCCATATAGTAATATTTCCGAAAATGATCTTTTTAATGAAGTATGATTATTAAAAATATATATATTGTTGCGTGCGTACGGGTTCGTTATGAATTGAATGCACAAGTCGTAAAACGTTAACAAAAATTTATTCTTCCCACAAGAAATAAATCAAAATTCTGAAATATTTCTTCAGAGATATTCGCACAATATCTCAAACATTTAGCAAAAACTCAGTTCAAAACAGATAAAATAATTTTATCTCACAGCGAAATCGCTACAATCAATAACAGCATTAAGTAAACAAACAGCAGTTCGCTTTAAACAACTACAACAACAACTGAGATGAGGTGTTTCAATTCGGCTTTTATAAGCTTTTTAATTACCACTAGAACAATCTCGATTTTTCTGGATGGCAACAGTAATTACGAGATATTTATTTATTAAACATTAAATGCATGCGCTCATTTATTTTTATTTTTCCGACGTAGCTTTTTCTTCAAAAATCGTCTGCGTTGCACGGGAAAATAAACCAGCTTTAATTACACTTCTAAATAAATAGCCAAATAAATATAAAATCCATAACACTACCCCCTTCCCAAGGACTGCACGTCCCGGGCAGTACAATCCTTGGACGGAAGCCAAACTTACAACTAAGACATCAATACTACAACAAACATTACGTTACAATAACAAAATAAACAATAATTGCAATAAGTAACTTTCAGCAAATCAAATACTATCAAACGCTAAATACATTTCAAATACTATGAAATACAAATACTATCAAATACTAATATTTATCAAATACTAAATACAAATAGGACCATGGTCTTATACTATTTACATTACTATTTACAATTATATACACTACATACTATGGCCATAGTAATGAACTAACCTGTCGTAATGAACAACTTTAGAGTTCGATGACTTGCGGATCTGAACCACGGCGTCGTTCAACCTGTTTAGGACTGTGTAAGGGCCATCTCAAGGTGACTGTAGTTTCGGAGAAAGTCTATTCCGTCGAGTCGGATTCCACACCCACACCTTGTCTCGTTCATGGAAACGATGGCCACTAGCTCTCATATCGTAGCGGGTCTTCATCTTCTTCGTCGTCAAGTTGACTCGCTTTCGTGCAGAACGGTGCTTCACTTCAAACCGGGCCTGGACCTCTTAGATGTATTCCTTAGGCGATGAGGGCGCATCTGCAGAGCAGCCAAATAAGAAATAACAAGGCAGACGAAGATCACGACCGATAGCATCTGGGATGGAGAATTCCTGGTAGTCTTGGGTTTCTTTTCAACCTTAGTATGATTTCAGCAGCTTTCTGAGCAGGGTCTTTCAGACAAACGTCGGCGTTTCGTGGTGAGGATCCTTTCTGAGGATCGATAATCACGTTCTCAAATGATGAAAGCAGTTTGTTGTTTTTGAAGTCTAAGGAAAAATTGTATTTCCTTAAAAAGTCCAATCCGAGTATGCAAGGATCTGTAATATCCGCCACATATGCTGTGTGATAGTAGGTGGCACTTCCAAAGGTGATATTCATGTTTAACTTTCCGTCAAAGTCGATTTTCTCGCCGGACGCAGTCTGCAGGGTAACACAGGATGGCGTCCAAATCAGTTTGTCTTTAAATTGTTGAGCTAAATCCTTCCGAATGATGGTAACATTAGCTCATGTATCAATGATCATAATGCAAGGAACTCCGTCGATATGCCCATTAATGGATAGTCCGTTACTGTTGCCATTCGCTGCAGAAATCTTGAGCGCTTTAAAACAGGGTTTTTCACTATCGTTCAATCTCAGCTCCGCGTTATGATCATTGAATTGCTTCTTGCGTCGTTGCTGGGAAATGATCTTATTTTCCGCACCTCGGGGTGTTCTGCAGTTCGTTCGTACGTGGCCTTCAGCTCTGCAGTTCCAGCACTTTGGTTTATTGTCACTCCTTTTCCATTTCATGGCATTTAATTATCTGTTTACATCGTCCGTCTTATTTTTCCTGTTCCGAAGTGTTCGACAGTTCCTTCGCATGTGTCCTACAGCATCGCAGTTCCAGCACTTTACGGTCGGTTTCTTATCACTAATATACCGTTGCAAGTCATTCACTTTTCTGGATAAATTATCTAAATGAGCCATCAACTGATTCACTGGCTCGTGGACTCACACAGCTCTGACTGGGTGGTGACCTCTACGAGTTGCTCGCTGAGCTACCTCGAATTTCATGGCATACAGTAGAGCGCTTTTTTTATCCTTCATATCTGCCATTCGCAGTGCTTTCTGTATTTCAGGATCCCGGATGCCATCGATAAAGTACTGCAGGGACAGGATTTCCCTTGTTTCTGTCGGGCATTCCGAAAAGGCGAGGTGGGACAGCCTTTCAACATCCGTGGCGAGCTCCTGGAGTGTTTCCGTAGGCTTCTGTTGACGGGATTTTAACTGCAGCCTGCTGTAATCTTTTAAACACTTCTCTCCAAAATGCAGCTCCAAAGCGCCGGACAGAGCTTCGAAGTCTAGACTCTGGTTTTCGGGAAAAGTCTGCAGGATATCCGCTGCGTCTGCTCTTAGAGAAGCGGCGAGATGACAGGCCTTAGCTTGAAAATCCCATCCATCGCATCTGCCACTACAGAAAATTGTGTCTTATACGCTTGCCAAGAGGTCTTCCCATCATATGTGGATAGCTTCAGAGAGGGACGAGCACTCATTAGTAGAAATTTGAAACTATCCGAATTGCTTCCTGCCGTCGCTACGAATTTCTTTAAAGTATCAACTTCTTTCGCAACTGCAGAAACCTTGTCATCAATTCATTGTTTGATTTGGTGTTAACGGCAGAGATTCTTCCTTCGATTCGTTGCTCCACAGCAGAAACTCTCCCTTCTATTAGTTCTTTTACAGAAGAAGCTCTTTCTTCAATGTGTTCAACTTTATTTTCGACAGCGTCAATTCTGCCTTCCATAGTCTCGAATTTATTTTCTATTACGCTGGTAATTTCTCTTTTCATTTCCTCTTGACCTGCTTCAATCTTTTCTTGAACAGACTTCATTTCATCTTTAACAGATGCTTGACCAGCTTTCATCTCTTCTTGACAAGCTTCCATCTTTTCTTTAACGAATTTCATCTCTTCTTTAACAGAATCTTTCATCTCGTCTTTAAATGCAGCAAAGGCTACCATAAATTGCCTTAATTGTTCTTCCATTGCTCTAGTTAATAGCATTCAAAAACCCCACTCCTGAAACCAAAAATTTGTTGCGTGCGTAGGGGTTCGTTATGGATTGAATGCACAAGTAGTAAAAAGTTAACAAAAATTTATTCTTTAAACAAGAAATAAATCAAAATGCTGAAATATTTCTTCAGAGATATTCGCACAATATCTCAAACCTTTAGCAAAAACTCAGTTCAAAACAGATAAAATAATTCTATCCCACAGCAAAATCGCTACAATCAATAACAGCATTAAGTAAACAAACAGCAGTTCGCTTTAAACAACTCCAACAACAACTGAGATGAGGTGTTTCAATTCGGCTTTTATAAGCTTTTTAATTACCACTAGAACAATCTCGATTTTTCTGGATGGCAACAGTAATTACGAGATATTTGTTTATTAAACATTAAATGCACGCGCTCTTTTATTTTTATTTTTCCGACGTAGCTTTTTCTTCAAAAATCGTCTGCGATGCACGGGAAAATAAACCAACTTTAATTACATTTCTAAATAAATAGCCAAATAAATATAAAATCCGTAGCAATACTGATAAGGAAAAGGTTAAATCTTGGGCATCAACAAAACTCACAATAGAGAACAAACGGTTTTAAGTATTTCATCATTTTGAAACAAATCATGTTCCATAAAATAATGCACTAAAAACTGCGGAATACGCGCTGTCCTTACCAGGAACTAATGCTGCGACTGAACGTGTTTTTTCTACGGTAAATAAAGTGTTCATCAGAAAAATCATAATTAAGTGTTGAGACTTTGAAAGCCATTTTATGTGTGAAATATAATTTAAGAAATTCTTGTGAACAATTTCATGACTTTTCAAACAAATGTAGCAATTTACTAAAAAAATCACTCAAATGAGAAATATGCCAAAGAATAAAATAATACTATACATAATTTTTTTAATGTATAATATTTGTAAATTGTACATATGTTGAAATTAAAAAAATACAATACTATTTTTGCGTTCTATGAATATTTTAGTTGGTTCCATATAGACCAAATTTTTTTATCAGGAACCCCCCTCCCCCCTCAACGATGTCCCGCTTTACCAATGTTAAAATCTGGTCACTTAACTAAGCATACTTACATATCATTCTCATTAAAATAACTAAAGTAGAGGCACGAAAGTTGCTTTAGTACACTCTTAAACAATCTGGATACTGTATGTGCAAGCAGTAAGATCATCAGTGCAGATGAAGTGAGTTTGGGAAACCTTAAAATACCGATGGTGTATAATGAATGTTCATGTTCCGCTGTTTAGAAAGATGGCAGAGTTATTAAGAAATCCAAAATTTAATACTATTGTTGTTGCATTTGCTGCAGTTTTTAAATGCAGTGTATGCCCTTGGTTATGCACTCTACTTTCCAGGGAAAGCCGTTCTGAAAATGCTTCTATTACATTCGATTCCTCCAGTTCGAAAAATTAAATTATGCTGTCATAGTGCTTCAGATAAAGAAAAGCACTATCAATCAATCATATGTAAAACGGCTGCACATGTTCTAGGTCTTAGACATCTACTTATTTCAATATTTGTTGACTGATGGTCCCTTTTCACACTGTGTAGCAGAATGTGGCAGCTTTCAAAGCAAGGTGAAAAGTCCTTATCACCTCTAAAACCGAAAGTAACTTAAAGTCCCAGCAATCGTTGAAAAATGTTAAATGTTTGCCTAATCTATTGCCTACAGCAAAAAGACTTTTTTCCCCATATCAAAATAGCTTTTGAAAGGGCATTTTGGGAGGTTAACTGTTGGCATCATCATATTTATAGAAATTATAATATGAACCATTTTTCTTAGAGGAAAAAAGTTGCTTGTTTCTTTTGGTATAAAAACTTAAGGATATAGAAATGCTTCAAACCCTCTGCTTCAGTAATTTACGAGAGAATATAAATTTTCATTCAGAATCTTTTTAAATCTTGTACTGTAGAGGCCAAACTTGACTCTCTGCTGTCTACTGTTTTCGCTCAAGAAGAAAGTGTACCTCACTGCTTAATACAAATCTTCTTAGTCTGAAGAGGAATTTGGTTTTGAAAGACGTTCTACTAGCTTTCCCTGAAACTCTAAATGTCCATTAACTGCATATCAGTTACCTAGAAACTGATAATAATACATCTGAGTTCAGCTGCAAATTGTACTGAAGAGAACTGTAAAGTTGAACTTCTATCTAATATTATCTTTGTTTGACTAATTCAGAAAATTACGTATGGCAACTGTGGAGGTTTTTTATATTTACGTTTTGAGCTTGTTCGTTTTAGGAGAAAATGGCTTCGAGTTGCATTTCATGTGTATTTGATAATTAATGAGTATTATCTTACGCCATTTATATTTTGAGTGTTGTTTTGAGAAAATAAACTACAGCTGTCACTTATTAGATTTTTAAATAAACTGTTTGTGTTGTAACAAGATGTTTCATTGAATAACTGTTTACACTCATTTCCAGTACTAATTCTTCTGATGTTCGAAGGCAAACGAGACAAGAAAAGTGAAGTAATCCGAAAAGAATTAACTCTCAAACAGAAGACTAAGTACATACATTTCTGCCGCAAGCTCTTGACCAGAAGTTCACTTTCTTGTATTCTAAGGCTTAAAAACAATTGCTTTAAAGTTTTTATTTTTCTGGAAGTCTTACGTATCGCCTAGGGCTTGACCGATGACCAATATCTCGCATAAATAAAGTTTTTATGTGCTCTAGAACTGATCATGAAGTCAACGATTTATGATTGAACCTAAACTGATTTTTTGCAGTCTTAATAGAGGGTTTTGAATTAGCCCTTAGTTTTGTTAGTTCAGAAATATGATGAGCAGGTAACAGTCATTTGTATATTTACATAAAATCGTCTTCCTTTAATTATCAGCAACAACAAATAGTTTCAAGGCAGAAGAATATTTTTTTACAAATTAAAAAAAATTGCTACTTAATGAAAAAAAGCCATGTAAGTACAATATAATGTATCAAAACGTCATTTATTAAAAGAAAAATGATCTCAATATAATGGCTTTTATATTGCCAACATTTGACTGATATATAATGTAAATTTCAATATAAAAAGTAACATTGTGTACTTAGTAGCATGCCAGTTACTTATCACTGATTCGTATCTGCTAGCCTCTTCTTTCTTCAATTAATTGTTAGTACTAATCCTGAGCTACGAATTTTTTCATGAAATTGTTAGTGTAAATTCCCTGTTGCTGAAATTACACTAAATTTATCATCGCGTGACAGCCTTGCGAACTTGGCCTTTTTCCGTTATAAAATTGTTTCCTAATTAGGATCACAGGTCATGTTGCAATGAATAGCAACTTTTAACATCAACGACCGTGTGAATTTCTGTCCTCTCCTTTCATTAGGCTACATTGGAAACACAAGCTTAACTAATCACATGTAAACGTAAATAATGGTTGATTTTTTAAACTGATATTTATCGGAGCGTGATTATGTACTGAACAAAGTACATGAGAAATAAAAAAATTTCCATTATCTAGAAACACTTTTTGAATTACAAATAAGGTACTAGTTCATTCAGAATATGAGTTATGAAGTAAATAATTGTCTTATAATTACCTTAAACCATAACATCTTTATAATAATGATTATTATTCATTTTGTTCAGTAGTCTGAAAAAAAATACCTGTTGCAAAATACGAAATTCTTTATTATTATTATTATTTGGGTTTCTCACTCATCATCGAGAGACTTGAGGAATTCTCACAGAAGATCTCCTGTCACAGTTACAGAATATAGCAGGTATCACAGGTAAAGATATGAGAGGTGAAGGCATAACAGGTACGATACAAATATGAGAGTTAAACGAATGAGTTCAGGGAAAGCCAACTCGATATTTTCATTTATTTCATTCAGCGGAGGCTTTGCTAAACGATCTGGTGTTCTCAGGTTTGTGCAAAAAGTAAATTTTTCAGTAGTATAACTAGAACACCCAAGATGCAAAATATTTTAGTTCTCTGTAGTTTACTACTCTCCAAGAAAACAGCGAAAAGCAGAAAGATTCAAGAGACCCAAGAACCAACATTTTCAGTAATTCTGACGAAAATCACATTTTCTTTCCATTGGAATTTGAATGTAGAAATATAGTTCAGGGCCGTTTCGCAAAGGGCAGACTTCCTATTTACGCAACTTAGTTTTACACAACATGGCACTTAAACAATTTACTAGGGTTTTCAACGCCCGAATACAAATGGAAATTTTGCGCTCCGTTCTGTGCGCCAAGAATGGAAAACCTTTCATTCTAAATTGTGTAACATTAGTTTGCCGCCCTCTGGATGCTGCGCCCGGGGATAGATGTCCCCCCCAGCTACGCCACTGCATTTAAAGGAAGCTCACTTCTTTTTAGTGAGATTAAAATCTGTTTATGCCACTATATGATCTAATGGGATCTATTTTATTATTATCAGCAAGGCCTTTATGATGCAGTGATTGAAATAGTACTTCTATAAGAAATTTAACTTCAATAATAAACCGCTATATTCGGCATCAGCTTTATTTTCGGTTAATAAAGAAAAACTTATAATTTCTCTTCTTCAGGTTGTAACATTGTTTGCATTCAGTTGAAAACGAATCTTATCAACAAAGTCGTTTCAATCTGTGAAGACAAATCTGCTATCTGGAGCGGACGTTCTGCAGAAAGATAGAATTTCATGTGATAACTTTTGGAATTGGCACCAGTCTCGAGTTTCTTTTCAAGAACACAAATAACAGACTAGAAGTCAGCCTGAAATTTAGCACATCTCAAGTTGACGGCTATGTAGATTACTTGAAAAAGCTCCACATGACACATATAATTAAGGAATGAAAGGAAAATCAAATTTCTTTTCTACTCGAGGATTTCTATAGAGATTCCGGACATACTTGACTATGATGAGTTTACCGATTAACTAATTAAACGCCCAAATACCATTTTCCATGATACTTTCTCACACACGATTCTTGGAGCTCCGCTTTTGTCAAAATGAAGAGCATTACAATACTATCGTAAACATCTGATGCCTTCATCCTCCGTCTAAAGAAGAAGCCTTCACGCATTACTATTAGTCTGTTCACTCAGAAAATCACGTTAGTTCAGTTCTCGCAAATTAATTTCTGCCCTAAGATATTTGTTTGCGATGTGGATTTTGCTGCATACTGATTTAAGGCTATGTGACAAGGAAGCCCATCGCTTTCCTCTCTGCTTTTATCTTTAGCATTATATTGTGTATAAAAATTTAAAAAATATTAAATAAATAAAATAGGAATAAAAAAAATCAAAAGTAATTATAAAATACCAAAGAACCTTAGCATTTTGCAAATAAATTTCTTGCCTTTCTGTGGGGTATCTGTTCTTACCTATCAGGAAGATGTCACAAATAACTGAATGCAGCCGAGCTGGGAATTGCAGATCGTGGGCGTGGAATTCTTGAAAGGCGCAATCACAGTTAGTTTGGGAATTCAATCTGGTTAGTTTGGGAGAATAAATTTTGAATAAGTCTCTTAATTAAAATATCTATCGTGTTATTGATCAGATCCGAATCAATCACATCGTTAGAAGCGTAGCAAGCTGCACTGAAGCCTAAACGGAAAATAATGCTTCAAAAGCTTGAAGTTTCAAACTATGTACCTTTTGTAGCGGTTCCCCCTACCGTACATAAAATTTTGTCTTAGTATTGATGAATAGAGAAGAGTTTTGCATTCAGTTGACAGATAGGTCTTTCGAACTAATACGAGATATAATTGGAATCTAATTAGCTTCACTTTTTTTAGAACAGACTCAATATAAAAACGCCAGAGTAATTTTGAATCTAGGACAACAAGGAATAGAGTCATTAAAAATTACTTACATTAAATGGTAGGGTGGAGACCTCGAAAAGATCATGGCACTACATTTACCGATATTAATTTTGAACTTGAAGACTTAACAGCAAAACGCTCAGACTTCTCATTGTATAAGGCACCACAATGTGTACAGATCTCCAAAGCATCCTGGTACATACGTAATAACGTCATTCATGAAGTTAGCATTGTCCAAATAAAATCACTTTATTACTATATTGCACGAAAATTCATGCAAAAATTAGAACACTTAGTCATCCTGGTTTCCGGATCTATATGGATGACAGCATGAAAGCGAACCAACGCCATACTTAACCCCAGGGTGATAATGGAGTGAGTAATTAGTATTTAACCTCATTTTATCTATAATTTTACTATACGTATTCTTTTTAAATTGTGTATCATATGTATAAACTTTACCACTACGACTTCTTGCCTTGTGCACTTAAGCAGTTTTTGTTCCCAGCTCCATCAGTTTTCTGAACAATCTCCTCCAATTAATTAACATTTATAATATCAATTATTAACAATAATACGTATTTATTATTTTATTTCTTAACGTATTATTAAATATATTACTTCAAAATTTTTAATCGTTCGATTCGGAGTAGGGCTCTGGGACCAGGAACCCGGAGGTCTTAAACACCATTCCACGTCAGTCGTGCATGGAATTATTGTGGCATTTGTCAATTTCCGAAGAGTATGTGAAAAATGCTGGAGCGTTAACAATGGCGACGATATTACCAAATGCGTCAAACATAACCAACGTGCTGTTATTCTTTTTTGGTTGCCGAAGGACAAAAAACCGGTAGACATTAATCGGAGAATGAAGAATGTGTATCGAGAAGGAAGCCTGTCGAAAACCTCATTTGTTGAATATGTTCAATGCTGGTCGCGATTCGACTCAAGATGCAAATATACACCTTGTAGGCCTTAAAAACACCAAACATGGTAGCTGAGAGACACGACTAGGATTTCTAGTCTAGTTCTGTGGCAATAAGAATACATATATAAATCTTGAAAATTTCTAATACTTATTTAATTAAACAGTATATCGAATACTTATGCAATTCAATAAACACTGGAGGCTTTCCATATCCATTATAGACAACAACAAAATGGACAGTTGATGATGGGATTAGGGCGGAATGTCGCATATCCATTTGTGCATACTTAAAGGATCTTGACATAAGCTTTCATAACGTGCAACACTTTATTCGGCAGGAGTTAGGCTATCATCAGGTCTGCAGCCAGTGGATACCCCGGGCTTTGGATTCCGAATAAAAATCGAACCGGATGATTGTTTGCTTGAAGCATCTGATACGTTTCAGTGTAGAAGGCAGCACGTTTGTGGAGCTGATTGTTGCAGGCGATGAAAGTTGGCGCTAGCACCAGGCCCGCGCCGAGTCAAAAAGGCGCTGGGCAATCATTAAAACAAGCAGGAGGCTGCCTTACAGGAAAATTCTTGTCTTATTTCAACGATCTTCCGGGGGTCGAGTCAGGTAAAACCTGGGATCTGTACCTAGGCAGTCTCGGCCACGGGTGTTTAAAGTCAGTCTCCACTGGACTGGGGAGCAAGTCCGATGATTAAGTCATCGCTGGCGATGGCTGTTTCAGGCTCGGCAGGGACCACATGGTATTGTTTGTTCGTTCCATTGGAGCTATATAGTCAGATATTGGTGGTAGTCCGGGGCGAAACAGCCTCGTCGGTTGAGGTGGCGAAATCAGAGAGCCTTTAAACTACTTCAGGTTTCTAGAGGGTGCCTAGAACCTAAACTAAATATTCATATCCTTCCTTGATTTCTCCCTTGGGGCGCCTAAAGCCGATGTCTGTATACCATGATATAGCATTAGCAGGTCCGATTGGTGGTCCAGTCTGTCTGACAGTGAAGGGTAAGTGCAGTTATATATGTTAAACTTACGTTAACTTTTTTAATCGGAAAAACAACGATCTAAGCTAATTATTCGAAAACTGTTTACATCCCATGTTTGAAACATTATCGTAGTCTTGGCCGCGAAAATTACTGATATCTAAACCATTTTCCTCTAAAGTCTTTAATAAGAATGTTGTTCGTCCTTCACCAGTGGTATTTGTTGCAACACAAAATACTGTTGCGTTTTACGGGTTCGTGGATTTGAGAGTATCCGATGAAAACACGATGCAGAACAATAAAAAGCACAATTTATTTACAAGAATCACTATTTACAGCACAGTTCCAAAATTGCCTTTAAAAGCGTCGAAAATCTACAATAAATACGCTGAAACAATCAGCAACACAGCTTCAGGCTGTAACTGTAAAGGTAGCTTCACGGCAACACTAAACTTATAATAAAACACCGCGGAACAATCACCAATACACTGTCAAGCTATACTGTAAAGATAGCTTCACGGCAAAGCACTATCTCGATTGCTTTCCGTTCACAAAACTCTCGCGTAGCTATTTTCACAATAATCACAACGCTCACACTACTTCACAATTAACTCGCAACTTGCAACAACTAACTCCTCTCAGAAACGCAAGGGTTTAAATAGCTTTTCTTAAAGTTCCACACGTTTCGAGAAATATCTCGACAGGAAGTTATTCTAGAAGCTTCCCGATTGGACCATGGGATATCGCCAATTTGGTCGCCAAATGGGCGATAAAGTCGCCAATCTGGCAATCCTACCATACACTATTTTATGGCAACCCTAGTGCTATGCCGGAAAGCTTACATACAGGCGCAACCGCCGAATTTTTCGTAACAATACTAAAAACCTTTCTTCAATACTCATGTCTGTATTTTCGAAATTAAGATACCTAATACAAATTGATATCTGCTCTTGATGGCTGGCATCAGGGCTACAATCAATTAAAATAGAAAAATACTTCGCCTGTTTGACCTTATTTAAAATAATTTGCTTTATATTATTTTTCTCTGATAAGCTAATTGTTTCATTTTGATTTTTAATAAAGTAATGAGACATATTTTTTTGAGTTTGAATTTTTTTAATATATACAAACAAGATAGGGTCAGATTTTGTGATCATTTCTATACACTTTAAAAAATTATTTCTTTCGAACAATTTGTTACTGGAACCAAGAAAGACTAAGTTTTGTTCGGCTAAAAACTGAAAAGCATAGATAATTCTTTCAATAACATTGTGGCAATGCTTAGTCTTTTTTTTAAAATAAATTTTGAAATTCCATATCAGAAGCCTTATTCTTTTTTAATCGTTCTAAGAAATCAAACCAAATATGCAGATTACGGATATGCACTTTATTTTTTTTAGGAAGTGCTCATTTAAGTGGTTCCAGTCATTAAATTCAACTACTTCATTTTACGTTGCTGAAACCTTTAAAAATTTTCAACAAAAACAATAAACTCTGTGTTCCAGATTTTTTCAGCAGAATTTAGCAACCAATATCCCTTTTAACTCTTCCGTTGTTTGCCAAGATTCAACAAAAGTGCATCTAAAAAAATTACGTTTTTTTTTTGTCTTTTGGGAAACTGAAGCTGGAAACCAGGTTTTCATAATATTCAGAATCATTTGCTAATTAAGACATGGGATTTCAGTAATGGACTTGGTTATAATCCGGCATCATCAGGCATGGGCAAATGCATATCTACTGCAGAAATTGTAGATGTCACTACTATTTCTGCTGTTTTTTCGATTGGGTGCATTAAAGGTAATTCCCGGGTGAAAACACTTTCTAATTCTTAGGTTCTTTTGGCAATTTCAATGGTAGCTGACACGTTGATGGGCAACTAGTGCTAGTAGCGTCAGCTTGGGTATTCTCTGGATTTTGCAAAAGCTGAGTAATTTTAGAGTTCTGGTTTTCACGTCTCACTTTCCTTTTCTTCATTCAATTCTGATACCCAGACTTTTTTTTTTTCTTTTCTTCTTCCAGGGAAAACGGAACCAGAAAAAGTGGAAGTAAAAATAAAAGTAGAAAATAACTTTTATAAGAACTAGCAGTAAAACACTTCTTCTTCAAAAAAACACTGTTCGAAATATTTTACGTTACTTCTGCAAAAACTGAGTATATCTTAAACCATTGCTTGGAAAATATATGAACTATTAGATCAATACCAAATAATTCAAGGAGGTGGTGGTAATCTTTTGTTTATTATAGTAAATGTATCAAATTTAAAGTATCTATTTAAGACATAATGAAATAATGAAGCATAAATAAAAAATCGGAAAATGGCCAACTTTTGATTTCAGAATGCCTTGTATATTTTTACTTCACTTCAAATCTCAAATAGGTATATTTTAAATTCAGTGGTACTCTGTAGATATGTCAATCCTTTATTCTCGAAAGATAATAAAGTTTAGTTTAATAAACAAATGGTTCATGTTAAAAAAACATTTTCCGAGTAATTATGCTCAAATTGTCGCTTTTCTGAATTAAAAAGCTAACTTAAGGTTAACATAATATGTAACTGCCCTTACCTATGTATATATAGAATAACAATAAAAACAAGCAATCAAAATCAGAAAAAAGGTAAATGTTGCACAAATTACTACGATTGTGACAGACATAAAATAAGGATTAAGTAATTTATTGAACATGTCTAATGTGCCTACCCTTACATGTGCATCAGCATCACGTATTTTCGTTCACATATATTTACAAGATCAGCTCAACTTATGTCAAAAATTGATAAAAATCAAAGCAATATAAATAGTATAGATCCTATGCATGAACTGCAGCTTTTGCAAACTTTTGTAGGGAATGTAGCATCGCCGGTTGAAACTCTAAGCTATACTGTTGTCAACAACATAGCGGTCTGCAAAAACGAATTCTGGATATATTTCTAGATATCAGCCCTAGAGCAGTTTTTGTGCTCTGTTGTGATCACAGTTTGAACCTTGTCGTAAACTACACTGTGAACATTAATTTATTCAGTGCAAACTTATTAGATATGTAAATTATTTTGTTTTTAATTTTAAAATAATAAATAGTATTTAGAAATATATTTGGTATCCAATTCTTTTACTACAATATTTTGCGTCGCTAGCAGCGTTACGTTTGTATAACAAGTTGTTGATTAATCCTCACTTGTCTGACCTCTAGTCAGCCCAAGCCCACGAAATTCTTAGTGGCAAGGAGCGCAAGATACGCCTGTTGTTGGCAACAGCCTTGAGCACCTTACAGGTGATACTGCGATTTAGCTTAGTTTCGCTTTCAGTTTTGATGGAGAGAACCCTGGGGGGGATGGGCCAAGCATCTCGCACCCCTCTACCCCTGCCACTGTACATTCACAAACATCCATGCCTAGTCTGGGACTCAAACACGGGCCCTTCGGCACGGCAGTCAGCAACGCTGACCACTATTCCTCTTGAGCACCTTTTTATAACATAAATATATAATTCTTCAATAAATAGGTCTGAGTGTGGGTTTTAACAAAGTACGAAATGATTGCATATTTATACAAATTAAAAGATAGAATGTTTTTTTCTTTTTTTTTGGTTTTTCATATTATGTTAACAATACTTCATTTTAAGCATTAACCATAAGCAACTTCCCTCTAATATCGTCACTGCGTTAAGGTGCTCGCTAGATATTTGCACAATGGCAGCGATTAGGTTTGATGCGGGCTTGGCTACCACTGGGAACCTGAGTCAAAAGCATCAACTATGCAGTAGTGTCATTTGCTGGAAAAGTGATGTTTACCCTATTGTTTGATTTCAAGGAACCAGGTGTCTCCGCCACTGGAAACGGTACTGCAAAACGCTCGAGAAAACTACAAAGTGGGGTGATTATGTCAGGATAATGCACGTCATCACATTGCAAATGTTGTAACTTGGAATTAACAAACACTAATGTGACAGACACTCAGACAGCCTTCTGGGCAAATTGCCCCTTTGGACTAAAAATCACAAGCATTTTATATATATAAATAAAATGCTGCTTCAGATGCTATACTTTAATCCGAAGTTTTGAGAAAACATTTTTTTTTGAATTATTGCCTTAAATAATAAATGGACACTTTTTAAATAGTGAAAGGACTTAACATGTGGTGAAAGTCAAGAGCTGATGTTTGTTGAATTGTGTAAGTATTCCATAGCCTGACTAAATAAATAAGTATTTGAAATTTTCGAGATTTACCCATACATTCTTATTATCACAGGACTAGACTAGTAATCCTAGTCTTGTCTCTCAGCTACTGTGTTTGTAACACATGGGTGTGGTTTTAAGACCCACAAGGTGTACAGCGAAGTTCAAACATCACACTCACGCAAATTAATATTTTTTGAAATGAAAACAGGCTAGTACAACTTTCAAGATAATTTGAATGCTGGCTGTCAGCCACATGAGGGAAATAGCCCTTGCATGCTTTGCACTAATACAAATAGTTAAATAACCTGCTAATCATTTCAAAAATTCTCTGAAGACATTAAACACAGACTTCAAATTACTAAATGACTGGGTTATTTGATGAAGGCATGATGCACACAAACTAACTCCATAATTATGACCAAAAGCATACCAGATAATGGAAACTAAAGATTTCGTACTCCTTTCAATCTCTCAAGAAGACTTGTAGATTGACATATTTTAAGTGCCTCATTCCCTAAAGATATGTGCAGTCAGAAACATCTATATCTTCACCACCTTTGAAACTGATTTCAACACCAAGATATTCAGCCTCTGTTAAGCACCCTACCATCTGGCAGAGTGCAAACTAAAGAGTATTAACACAATGAAAATAATAAGCAATAGCAAAATCCAAATAATTTTTAACATTCAATAATTGTGAATGTGCTGTTAAGGATGCTGTGAGTTGGGAATCATTATTTTTAAACACTGATGTCTTGAAAGGTCTGTGGTACAGGATAGCTCCTTTCCTTTATTCTGAGTCAGTTTCTCTCATATCTGAACTTTATAAACTACTCAATCCACCATTTTTACACCAAAAAATTCAATAATTATATTATCTTTAGTACAATGCATACAGCAGGCATGTAGTAAGCATTCGAAGCTTGACAAAAAATTAGCGCAAATAGGCACACAGCTTTTTGCGGAATGCACTGTAGTTTGAGCTAAGTCCAATATTATCAAAGTATTGTTATTATGATGAATACAGCAGAAATTGCAATGCTTTGTGGAAACGTTAAAGTACTCGATTAAAAATTAAATTTGGGCTCAGAACCCTAATGAAAACTGAGTGAAAACTGCACCGTTTACAAGACTTTATGCAAAAATTTAAGAAATTTCTAGGAAATTCAAATTGAGAAAAAACTCAGTGTAAGCAATTATTTTAGTCTTACAAAAACTGGTAGTTATGATTTGAATTGCAACAACAGTTGTAATGTAAAATCAAAAGTTGCAGTTTTAAGTTTCACTATTAATTGTATCCCTCCCACCCATATTCAATCCTTAGAATTTCATTTTTAATTACAAAATCTATTTTAAGACAATAGAAAGACATATGAAATTTATTTTTCTAGACTCATCAATAACTGGTTGAAACTGATTTAAAGAATTCCCCAGTCAAAAATCTTTTTCAGTTCACAAGAAAAAAATCCCGATAGAAAAATCTTAAAAAGTTCCTTATAAAATTACCTTTAAGTCACACTCACACCTCAGCTGTTCATGCAGTTAAAATGTGAAATGGGATAGGGTAAAGAATTTCAGTACAAACTCAAAGGATTAAATATGTTTTAATTCTAATTTCTGATGGCATAAAATAACAAGTTACGTTGCAGTTGACTGGTTTTATATTTTTACACCATCCTAAAACTCTTCCCCTTTCTCTGCTTATTTTATTTAACATCTTATGCATTATTTTGCATTGATATGTGCCACTCAGTCACATGAAAATAACAAAAATCACATTTTATAATACCTTTTAATTATAAAGACAACTTTATTTAGAAGATTATTGATATGAAACCACAAACGCATTTAAAGAGAAAAAATAAATATTTTATAGAATTATGTAACAGCTTCAAATTTAAAATTTAGTAGCAAAATAAACATTGGAGATCTATTTAGGGAAACCTGTAAGCATAATTTATGCTGAAATGTTATTTTATTATAATCTAATTATTTTTATAACAAGAACTGTTTTAAGTATAATACGCAATTATATAACAGAAGAAAAATTTTCCTATACAAGATACACTCCTTTTATGTGCTGTCATAACCCCGATCGGTATCAGCATAGCAATTTTTAAACTTTCAGCACAATGAGACCTTTCATTAAACACTCGTATTTAAATTTTCAGTTCCAAAATTTCCATCTTACGGCATAAGAAGAAAAAGACCTTTTTAGCTATAGTTATATATAAGATGAAAATTATACATAATAAAATGATTTTGATTTCATTACACATTAATAAGATGAGATAATTTAAATACAGTCTGAGTACTACCCTTTCTCAGATAATAAATTTTTGTTATCATTCAAGAGAAAGCTCTTTTTAACACTTCAGAGATTTTTAATAATTTCTCTAAAAAATGTTTCATTTTGCATTTTAAAAACACATTGTATATACATGTATATAATATAATTCTTTATGTGTGTGTACACACACACACATAAAGAAAAAAGATAACAGCTTAGCATCCATCCATTTAACTTTGAATAAAATTTGAACTTAACCATGAGTAAGTGATCATATTTATTAGCAGGTATATTACTTCACTTTAGTTTTATTTTTAAATATATTCACTAATTGTAAATTGTCAGTTAGCCAGAAATAAAGTATAATGAGTAAACAAAAACTTTTTTGTGCACTTATGCTTTTGCTGCATAATGTGGCCAATGCATATCTGCCAAGTCTGTAAAAAAACCAGTTTTTTAAGGGGGAGCAAAGAATTCAGAAAAAAGTATATAGTGAATAAAAATTTAACTCTATCTGAATATTTTGAAATATTCATACAAAGAGAAAATGCTTTTCATATAAAACAAAACTGGACAAATGAAATTAATTTTAATATGATTTTACTAGCTTGTTTTTGCCTTTGCCAGAAACTTAGTTGTAAGTAGCACTTAATTACATTTACTTAAATAAACTTTAGAATCAGAATATTCAAAAATTGCCAGAATGAAAGGTAAAGACTGAAAATATGACAAAGAAATAAAATTGTTTCATTTTTATAAAAAATGAAATTCTAATATATTATTTTTACTCAAATAACATAATTAAATGAAAAAAATATCCTAATTCACAGTTTCATAAGCTTTGATAATAAGTTTTATAATGTTATGAAACTTATTATTTTATAAACTTTTATAATATTCGATAAAAGAATCAATGTACAGTTATCTAAATTCCGATTACAAATCTTTGGAAATTATATTTAATTTTGTTACAGTTCTCCTGAAATTTCTCATGTAATTCTACACAATCGAATTTATGTTATCTAAAATTTTTCCCATTTTTCCTTTTCAGAAAATAAGGAATTGGGCAAGACTGAAGTTTCATCTTTTCAGAAGTGTTCTGAATAATTTTATGCTTTGATCACACATATTAACTCCACCAATTAATGTATTTATTTGGTCAAGGGAATTAAAAAAATATATAAAGCAAATTTTTTACTTTCTATTTTTTAACTCTGTTATTTAGAAAGTTAAACAAATTCAAAATAAATAATAGATAATAAATTATAAAAAGAGTGTCAGTATTTGAAGACTATAAATAGGCAAAATTTTGTAAATAACCCATATTATATGAAATATTTCTTGTTTATTTGAAATAAAAATTTCATAATTTTTATAAATAAATATAATAAATTAGTATTGTTTATAAGGCAACATTAACTCAGTCAGCTACTGATTGATACATGATTAAAATATAATACACTCACTTGTTTTCAATCAATGTTTTCTTAAAAGACTATAGTTATGATATTTTATACAAAACTTGCTTTGGTTTTATACAATATTTTCTAACACTGCAATGTAAAAGCTGAATAATAATGACAAATTTATACAACTTCTATCTTCTTAAAACACTTCTTTTTATGGGTATGACGTCTGTTCCTAATAACACAATCATCAGTGAAATATTTTAATAACTTGATTTTCAAATACTGGATTCAGAATGCATTCACCAAAAGCAAGGAAAAGGAAGTACCAGACATTTGTTTATACTATCTTTCATAACCTTTTTACTAAAAACATATAAAAAATTTATTGTATTAAAGATTTAGTGTAAAGAAACCCCAATCAAGAGGCTGATTTAATATAAATCTCTGATTAAATTTTTGGCCATAAAAATCACATGAAATGTCTCTCCGAAACCGAACAAAAGCACATTTCAATAAAAACTTCCAAGCTTTAATGATCAGGATTAGAATTGTCATTAGTTTGTGAAGACTGTGAATTGGTTGGTGAATTAGGATACACAGAACTTCTGTCAAAGTTCAGTATTTTACGTTGACACTGTCGAACATACTGCTGCTGTCTTAAATACATTTTTAAAACACCTTTAACAGCGACAAATGTTATTCCACCCTGAAATATACAACAAAAGGAGAATTAAACTTTGTATAACATTATATAATGTTGTACAGCACTATATAATGTTTAATCTCTCTCTAACAAATTAAAGTAGGTAATTTTGTTAGACATACAGTTATTGTATCACATACATGCTTCAATCATACAAAACACAAACTAAAAATGACTGATACAATGCTTTAGATTTTATATTCATACATTAATAGCAAAAGTAATTACCAAGTAGTTACAAATAATCAGATAAATACTACATGAAAAATTTATCTTTATTTCTTAGAGATAGCCTGAGGTTATTAAATAAATTTTAAAAAAATTCTTAAAAATTCAAAAGTATAAAATCAAGCCCCCCCCAAAAAAAACTGCAATCTAATCTTCATATGATTACAATTTAATGCTAAAATCCACCTTAAGCTAGACAGTATTTTAAGCCATGCCATAGTTGCCAATTTTTAAATATGAAAATATGGAAGTGTCTGGAAAGTCACATTGCACAACTACACATTTTCAAAATAACTTAAATTCTCTTTATAGTGTGTGATTCAAGTTGTATTCAAGTGATTCTAGTTGTATTTACATCATGATTCTTCAGATAACCTAAATTGTATGCTCTTTGGCTAATTTCATTTTGTAATTATCTTACATTTTTTTTTCAGAGAAAATTCTGAATAGGGAAGGCAAGATTTAATATTTAATGTGTATGCTATTGAGTGGATAAACTTACTAATGTAACAAATTTGACATAAAACCAAATTAAATACAAATATTTATTGATTAAACATTGGTTGAATTTTCATACAAAACCACTTGGAGGAATGAAATTCGTGAAATTTAAGTGTTAATAACTTAATAAATTTCATTTATTCTTCTTTGATCAAACTCACACTGCTCAGGTTCTAAGTAAAAAATTCAACCATATGGCATAAATGTAGATCATTCTGCATTGAAAATAATGCAAATATTATTTGAAAAATTCAAAATGGTTGTGGCCCAATACATATCTGCTGAGAATACAGTTTATCCAAGTCTACAATTGGTACCATACGAAGGAACAAATATTTGATCATTTTTGCTTGTGAAACAAATTTGGAAAAGATGAGAAAGGCCAAACAAGGGTGTTGAAGAAGCACTGTTGAAATGGTTCTTTCTTTTAAAAAAACTTCAGATTAGGTGGCGAAGTTACTTTGTTAGGTTCCTGAGCATCGCCCTACTCTGTGTGTAATGCGTGAAGTAATTGAGCATACCTTTTATGAGTGTAGCAATATAGTAAAGTAGTGAGTAATTCTTATATAGGCATATCTATTTGTATAACTGTAACAATAGATTCTGAGTAGAAATAAAGTTGATGTAAGAAAGTCCAATTAGCACGTCATCTAGTTGCTTGTGAGCTTGAAACGATTTTACCTTCATGCTTTGTTGATACCTTCCGGGAATTAATTACATCGCTGACTGCTGGAGTCTGAGGTATTACTGCACTGGTGGAGGCAAAGCTTCAATTCGAGGAGGGAGCTTAGTCAGATGACATGCTGCTGCTAAAAGATTGGAGAGAGTAGAGCACAATTTGACTGTTTGCAGGCATAATAGGGAGAAACTGTCATCTGCCAATATCTGACAAAATTAGATCAGATGCTTTAGAGAGACTGACATTTCGTGCTCAAATAGCTGGCTAGATTGGTCCAAGAAGAGAAACATTAATTCAGGAAAAACTACTAGAGAATTAGCATTTCAAGATTAGATGTCAAGAAATGGGGGGGTGGTGGAATATTTGGGATGATATCTTGCCAGTACCAAGCTGATAAAGCTGGGCTGTTCTACATGATGATCAAATGTTAACATTTAAAGGGCAAAGGCGTACTGGCAGAAAATCGCCAAAATATAAATCATAGTTCTTCTGCATGAAAATATGAATGGTACTGAGTATCATAGGCACTTTTGGTAACTGTAAAGTCTTAGAAGCCAAGATGCTTAAAAAATTACTGACACCAAAACTGTTTGAAGAACAACTACAATAGTGGGACAGACTTTCAGGAGAAAGTGAAAGATTCTACTGTTACTATCTAACAATCACACTGCACACACTGATGTCAGAAACTACTCAGAATTAATTAAGATTACCCCCCCAATGCAACTTTGATGCTGCAACCTATGAACCAAGGCATGATTAGGAGCTTGAAATGCCAGAAGCAGCTTGGTTTAAGCATTTTTAGAAAAGTATGAAAATCATAACTATTTTAATGCTTCACCTCCTGGTGGAATGCCAGGACTAGACAAAAATTTGCAATTTGTTACAGAATCAAACACCAAAATTGTTTTTGTATGCAGGTGTTGAAGAAGATGAAAATGGGGATTTTCTGTCGCTAAATGACTAGTAAAAAATGGCATTTCAATATTTTCAGAATGTGATAAGGAGTTTTTTCACTCATGCAATGATAATGTTACACATGAAAATCAAAATGATGAAGATATTATAACAGAAATTAACATGAGAAATGCTGATGAAAATGTTTAAGAAATGCAGTGCATGGAAAGTGACCTTTCTACTACTGCAGACACCAAGGCATGTCATTAATATTAATTTTTGGACAAAAGTACCAATAAAATTTTTCCTGCAATCTACATTAGCTCAGCAGAAAACTTTATAGATTATTTTTTATTCAGAAGTAAACTTTAAAGGTAAATTTGTCAATATTTTGCATTATCCATTTTTAAGGATAAAATAATTATTCACGGTTATAAATGCATAATTTGTGGAATGAATAAGAGCCATGATGTTTCAGTTAAATAATTTACCATGTAAAGTTATTAAAATACATAGAAACTGAAAAGAATGACCAATAAATGTAATAACTGAGCATAATAATAACTATAATTAAATCTTGATAGCATTTTTAAAATTTAGATGCATTTTTCATATCTTGTGGTAGAAGTAACAATGCAGATCTCCCTCCCTTTTTTGGCATTTCAGATTTTAAATGTTTCTGTGAGATTATCCATTTTTCTTATAGGGTCGTATACACTGAACCAAACTTCTGGTTCCTTGAAGTTCATTATAGCTGGGTTCACCTGTAAATGAAAATAACATTTCAGTGAGATGTCAAAAATAAGTTTACTACTTACAAGAAGAATTCTTTGAGGATTGTGAGGGATGTGGCTAAAAAACACACGGCCAAACACTGTAGCCATAGTTGGCAGTAATAATGCACCACAAAGAACTCGAGTTACAGATACCGGGTCAGAAAATGCAGGAACATCAGGAGGTGGCCGATCTCGAATACCTCTTCCATCAGCATCTGACGATCCTCCTAAAAGCTGCTTAAGACCAGGAATTCTATTTGAATATCGTCTCCATATCTTCAGTAAGTAGTCCTCCCATCGAACCATCTTCCCCAAAATTAGCATAATTGGAATGGTTGGAAGACCAACTAACAACACAAGAGGGTCAGCATGTTCCATAGTGCTAAGACCTTCTTTGTGACCAAGAATCTACGATAAAAAGAAAATATTTATTTACAATAATCATACTTCAAAGAATCCAGAATCATAATTATTACTTGAAAATTCAATATTAGGGAAAAGTAGCCTGAAGCACTGTTGAGTAAATTATGTTTCCACATGCTGCTGTAACAATAAGAATGATCATGTTTCCAATGGGTTACATACATACATTTCTGATAATTAGAGATTCTAATTTTTATTTATATACAGAAGCAATGATAAAATTAGGGGCCTTGCAGCCCTATTTATTTCAAAAGAAATAAATGAAATCTTAAAATAAGAGATGGAAGATATATTTTGAGAAAAGATATAAAATCCTTGTCCTAAATGAGACGTAAGTCATGGCTTTAACTACAGTACAAAGTCCGAGATTTGGTCTCGCTGGAACTTTGGTGATTCTGGACTTGGGATTCTTCCAGATATTAGAATTTAAATCTACAAAAATGACATTTAGAAATGTCACTTTCTTCACAATTGGTAACTATATTTTCTGAATTTAGAAGCACACTACAGATTTCACCATCTATTAGTTGAATGAAGATTGAGGCATTGACATCACAATGAGAAACTTCTGTTGTATCATCTGCATTTATTACAACTTACAAACATTTCTTCACAAATTCCATTACTTAGAAATTTGCACTTTTTTCTTGCAATATCTGAAAACTTTGAAATTGAGGCTATCACCATAAAGCTTGGCTAGTATCCGCTATAAATTATTTGTGATGTATCATGAGATTGGTGACGAAAGACATAATGTTCCTCTAAATTTTGGCTTGCTTCTATTGCATGCTGATTAAGTTAAGCCTGAATTGTATAACTTTAGTTATTTATTACATTTACATCTATTTCCCTCACATGCTTAAGATTTATCCAGGTTCCAAATAAATAAATTCCACATATACTTAAAATTTATCCACAACCAGCACTAGGAATTTTGTGGCCCAGTGCAGTTTCTATGGTAAAAAAATTCTGCTGCTGAGCACCTCCCTTAATTCTAAAAGATTCTGGCATCCCTTAATTTTGTTGCTCAATGTTTCTCTAAATCCTAAAAATTTTACTTGATCTACATTCAGTTGGCTGGTATGGTGATAACACATCTATCAGTTCTGGAATTACCTGAATAACAGAGTAGTTATTCTCAACTCAAAAATTGCTAAATGTAATTTTTGACCTACTTTTTGCATGTGGGAAAAACACTGTGTTAATTTTCTCCTTTAGAGTTTGTACACATTTCTGTACAAGGAAATTAAGTAATTTTATGACATTTAAAGACCATTAATGATAAAAATTAAGGACCTACCAGTAAATGAGAACCGAATAAATTCAATTAAAGATATTATTTATGCTTGAAATTCACTTTAGTACCATCCTAAGAATAAAATAGATCCGTAAGTATTATTATTAAATATAATTTAATAAACATAATTATAAAACAAATTTGAGAATAAAATCAACTTTGTAAAATTTACCAAGCAGCAGCATTAAATATTTTACACCTCTAAATAGTTGGATATATTTGAAATAAGATTAGTGACATTTTATTTACGTTTTGCTAACAGTTAGTTTTCTGTTGATTTTTTCTTTTATGTCTCATTTCGTCATGTGCTTGCTCAGTGTAGAGGTTTAATAAATAGCAGGTAGATATTATGTCAAACAACATAGGTTAAAATGGGAAGTAAAATTATAATCAGCATGCTTCATAACAGAAGACTGGCTGTTGCCATCGCTGCTGCTTGCCTAGAGAGAGACCTACTGATCAGAACAAACCTGAAAGCCTCACATATACACAGTTGGCAAGTTTTGAAAGTTAACTGTGCTCTGTCTATCTGAGACAGTTTCGTAGCTTCATGTAGTGTTCCTGGGGTTGTAACCCAGTTAATATAAATTAAGGTTTCAATCAGCCACTAAAGCACCAGAGGTGATAAGTTGTTTTGCATTATTTTAAGTCTCACTAGATGAAAAGAAGAAGTTTTATATTTTTTGCTGTATCTTGTGACTTGTAAGGATTAATGAAAGGTAACAACTCACTTTAATATTTAGAGATAACTTTTAAGGGTGAGCATTAACTACAAATAATTAAATTAAGCAGTTAGATATCCTTAGTCATTATATATTTACATGGCCCCTATTAAATTTTGTTTACTTTAAAAAATATTTGTTAAAAAGCATTATTAAAATAACGATCTAATAACAATTTACAGTTTAAAAAACATGCAATTTATGACATTTATTCTTAAATGATATTAGGATAATTACACATTAAAAGCTACAAAACATTTATGCTTTGTAGCAACAACAGTCAACAAAATATTTATGCATTCTTCCTTCTTCATAGACATTTTGGCTAATTTATATAAATTATTTTCTCTTTAAGCATCTTCTCTAACAATTCGAAATTTGTTTCAATATGCAAACTAGTGTTCCCACTAGTTTCTACATGCTGTATCTCCTAACCTGTCAGTCTCTCAATGTATGAGGTTTCACATGATCTGGTGAAAGTTAAGTAGTCCAAAACCCCTGACAGATGTGAAGTAAATCATCACTATGTACGAAAGTAACTATAAAATCAGATAAAGGTTTAAATAAACATCTTATTTTAAAATATCTTAGAACATAAAGCCACATTCTTATGCTACCAACATCATCTACAGCTTGTGATGATGTAATTGAACAGGAACAGTCAAATTCAGAATAAAATTCTGGTCTAGTGTTCAAAGACTACACAGTAAAGCTGGCTCAGTAACTCTTATCATCATAGCATATTCAAATGCCAGCAGCGATAATGCAAAGACAGATAATTACAAATTATAAGAGCTGGCAGGAACTAATGCAGCATGCAAGCAGAAGCCAGAAACACACCCTGTCTTACAATCCAAAAATCTGAATTTAAAAACTTAGTGATTTACATTCTGGTGAGAAAACAGAAAAGGGAAGTTATAGTAAAGGCTGAAATTATAAACAACTGGTTAATTTACATAAGAATAACTGTACATATCTTTGAAGAAAAAATTTCTTTTTCTTTATGTATTCTTTCTTCTAGACTCTTTCTTCAATACATTTCCTTTTCACTTTAGAATTTTTGGATTTAATTGTAGATTTCTGTTATTCTTTAACTAAATACATTTTGAATGTACTGAAAAAGCTGCTAATTTTATTTTTTAGTAAAATAAACATTCAGAATAAATATGAAATGATATATGGTTACAGAGAATAATGACAAAATGGCAAAACTTTTACAATATAGGTCAGGCACTGGGAGCAGAATTTAGCACTTTAGCACTGACAGAGATTGCATCATTAGGGAAAATGGCTGGTGCCAGCCCTGCATACCATGCATTGAGACATATAAGATGAATATTTTAAATTGCTAGTTTTCAATTCGTTTATTAATTGAAAAATTGATTTCTATAAATGCTTGTCCATGTGATAAGAATAGTAGAATTTTTTATATTTTCCATGCTTGTGTCTGAACAGTAGAGCAAATACAGGGAGGATAAACATGTTCACAAGAAATTCATCAGAAACTTTCTGTAAAATATATCCATTACGAGTTAATACCATGACAATATTTTTCATTTTGTCACATTTTTCTGGAATCTTCTAGAATTGTGGGTCTATAAATCTTGCCTTCAAATCCTTCTAAACTTTTCAAGTTGCAATGTCTAAAATCCTAAAGAAAAATCACACCAACCAATTCTGTAACAACAAAAAGGTAGAAAATTTTTTTTTGGGGGGGGGAGACATGTAAAATTAATTTTACAGAAAAAATTGACGTCCGAGAAAATATACACGGGAAAAACTCTTACCATCAAAAAATTAAAGAGAAGGTATTTTTAATTTATTAGCTATTTAAGCTATTTTGATTTTGATAAGAATTGTTTCGTAAATTATGGTTTACAGCATTTAGTACCTTGTTTGTTTTCAGATTCAAAATATTGTACAATAAGTCATCAAACTCGAAACATAATGTCACTTCATAATATGACAGAAAAAAATAAAAATATTTTATTTCATAAATATAATCTCAATATATTACCATTATTTTAATGAAATTTATCAATGTTATAAATATTTAAAAAAAATCTTTGAAAAATTTCCGTATCTCCAAATTAAAAATTTTCCATTAGAAACTGATCTTAAAATTGCCAAAATGTTGACAAGTCGCTAAATTTAGAACTATTTAGTAAAAGAATTCATATCCCCAGAAGTGAAAAGTTGTTTAATTAGAAAAAATGAAATAATTTTGAAATGGTTATGTTTCAGTTCTTGTCTAGAAACTCAAGTATTCCACCATTTGTATTAGAAATAGGAACAAATTATAACCCATGAACCCATTCACACATTCAAAAGATAAGCATATTTGTCAATGAATCAACAAAAATATTCCTCCAAAATACTTATTCACACTCAAAATGGAAGTCGTAAAAATAAGACAGAAATTTCAGATGATTAAAATTAAGGACCTTCTGCCGATTTTGGCTGAAATTAAGGACTTTTAAAAACCAAAAATTGGTTCCAAAAAACCTAAGAACTGTTAAGGGCTGTACGAACCCTGTCCTCACCAACACAACACTTTATAGCACAGATAGCTGAAGTCTGTAATCATTGGCAAGTGTAATGTGAACATACAACGTTATCACGCTATTTGGTACTTGTTTTCACAAAAAAAAAAGTTAGACATTCCTGTATGAGTCATTTCTCAAGCTGCTGTGTGTTGACAGTCATGGCATGTGGTGATAAAAGCAAAAAATAATAAATAATGATTTGCTAGATCGGCATCAGCAGGTATAAAATTATAAATTATTCAGTAAGTATAAAATCAACTATGTTTGATGTAGAATGTTTTGGTATGAGTTGTATGTGAAGCAGAAAGTTGGCTACGGAGCCAAAATATTGGTCATATAGATTTATGTTAATAAATAATTGTTTTTTTAATATGGAGGTATTTTATTTTGCGAAGTGAAATTAAGAATCGGGACCCTCCTTATGTTTTAATGTGAAAAAATATTGCATCAAATGCACAGGCATAAAGCATATCCCCCCAAAAAGGAATCTTATAAATTAGATTTCCAGACTTTGGAATGCATTTCTTTTAATCTTTACGATCCACATTACTAGAAGTTAGGAATCCAAGAACAAGGTATACCGTGTGGAATTCAAAGACCATATAACAAAAGGAATTTCCAAATTTTAATGTACACTGCGCAAAAAAAAAAAAAAAAAATTCAGTATCTCCCATTCTACTGGGCCGATTGACGAAATTCAAATTGTGTTTTTCATGTCTTGAAAGCATGACTTAGGATATATATTAGACTTATACATAGCATTATTCTAACATAGGTATTTTGATACCAAATTGGTTCTCTCTGAAATAACATACCAACTTTTTCCATATTTCGATTGTGAGACTCAAACTATACCTGAATATTAAATTTTGTAAAATTTGGTTGGAAATTTATGGAGAAATTCAAACATTTAATTTGGCCAAGAATAATTCACTTTGTGAACTTCTTAATATGTGGCAACCTATTTTCCTATCCCTTCCATTGTAACGGAGTGGAAAAAAAGTCACATCTTTTCTACCATTTTACATTGTGCATAGGCGGAAAAATAGTCACATCATTCTTCTTTCAAATAATTTCAACAAAGTGCGTAAACCACATTAGATACTATTATCGCTTTCAACAAATATACCAAATTTCAAAACACGCCAATATATAAATTCACGTATATTTTCAAAAATTTTGACTAACAAGCTCTAATTTTTTGTAGGTATACTTAGAAATACATCAACTTTAAGTTGATGGTAAAAATTTTATATATGTCATATTCAAAATATGTCATAATTCAAAATTTTTTTCAAAAAATTTATAAAAATTTTTAAAATAAATCATAAAAAATGGGTGAATTTTATTTGGAGTGAACCTAAATTTCGAACTGTGAAAGAAGGAATCAAGTAAGTGTAATAAAAAAAGGAATATTAATAAATACACACCAAATTGAATTAACATGGAGGAGCTAAAATTTTGAGTGCTAATTTTTTAAAAACTACTACTGCGATTTTTACAAAATTTGGCAATTTGGCATAATTTGAGTCGCAGAATAGAAATATGGAAAAAAATGGCATGTCAATTCAGAAAAAGTCTGATTTTGCGTCAAAATACCTATATTAGAACAATGCCATATATAAATCTAATACACATCCTAAGTCACGCTTTTGAGACGTGAAAAACACAATTTGAATTTTGTCAATCGGCCCAGTTGAATGAGAGCTATAGAACTGTCTCATTATTATTATTATTATTATTTTTTGTGCAGTGTGCAGATAATCTACTCGCCATATTTCTCTGCAGTCTACTCTGATCCAAATGTCCACTAAAAACAGGAGCATCATTCATCTGTTATTCTACATTCTCCACTTGCATTACTTATCATTAAATATTAAAGGTATTATGGGTAATATAATAACATTTCAAGTTCAACAGGAAGACTTGAATGAATAAGAGTTCAACAGGAATCAGTGGTAATTTTTATAAATTTGCAGTACTAATTTCAAAAGTTTAGCTGTAGAACATTCTTCAGCTATGTAAGTGAAAATGAAAAAGAAATTGTCCTCACACAATACTAATGCAAACAATAGACCAGAAAATTTAAGAAGGTTCCGTCAAACAACAGAAACTCAGTTACAGGTGCCAACTTATAACAAAAAATGAAAGCAACTATGAAACAATTTCTTTGCAAGATGAGGGTATAAATTCAGAATGTAATTTGGATCAACTAGAACTGAAAGAATTTTATCAATGTGAAATGCCTTTAGAAAATCTCGTTCACTAACAGAAAATGTTATTCAAATAATTCTGGCTGAAAAGAAAAAAAAAAAGAAAATATATTTTTATAACTAACAATGATGGGCAGAGAATTTATGTTTTCCCCCTGGCATATGCTTCATGTTCCTTTAAAGCCCATCTAAACGACGAGACAAAGTTGCTCACCAACACTGTAGTCTCCCTCATCCACATGTCATATGAGAGTATTTTGTACACAAGTATTTTGCCTACACAGTATGATCATCACAGGATGTCTACATAGGATTCAAGCAGATGATGTCATTTGTGCCCAATACTAGATTATTACTGGTTTCACTAAGATCACCATAGAAATACATCTACGATTGTGAAAAACAAAGATGCTATTAAATCAGCTAACACTGCAAACGGAGTGAACTTAATACCAAACAAATATCAGAGATGTTATAGCAAGTCGAGAAACTGCTTTTGATCTCGATAGCAGAAAAAACATTTATGTGCAGTGCTTCACTTATGCACAGTATGTAATTCACACACTGCATTTTTAATATTATACCTTGTTATAATTATAACAATGGGATTTTTTAAAAAGAATGAATTAATTATTTCCCTTTATTTCTTACTGGAAAAGTTTGCTTGGTATCAATGGGATTTTTTTAAAAGAATGAATTCATTATTTTCCCTTTATTTCTTATTGGAAAAGTTTGCTTGGTATCAATGTGATTTTTTTAGAAGAATGAATTAATTATTTTCCTTTAATTTCTTATTGGAAAAGTTTGCTTGGTATACATACAAGAAGCCTGGAATAGATTAATGATGCATACTGTTACTTGCATAATATTTCATATTTAATTACTTTCCTTACCTGTTCCTTAATTTTATTTATTTAAAAATTTAATTTTCAATTAAAATTTTATTTATTTTTTGTTTTTTTGCATTTTTAATGGCATCTTTAATTACTGTTTTCTGTATGCCATTAAGCCTTCTATTTACTATTATTATCATTATAACTTATTTTAAAAATTAAGCTCTATAAAACAAAGCATTGAAAACTTTGCAAATTATTATGTTCCTTGCGACACTGATGGAAGTCTCTTATTGGATACAAATCATGTTAGCTATTTTGATTCTTCTGACTATTGACTGGCTTAGTAGCTCAGAGCAACTTAAGAAACAAAATTGTTCTGTGGCTGTCTATGAGGGAGACAATAATGTTGTTGAAAAAACGTGTCTTCTCATGTAGCTAAGTCTTTAAAACATCTATTCTACAATGGCGAGCTTCTTGTATTTGGCAAACTCAAAATATTTGTACTGTTAAAAATTAAATATATTTCTAGTCAAGTGTGCTTGCACGACTATTAGATTATGATCCTAAAGTAACAAAACTGCATGTGAATATTATTTATACTAAACATCTGAAAACTCATTAATTACTTTAAAGAAAATGCTTTTAGCATGCCAAATGTACATTAAAGAACATTACACACTATAAAATTGCACAGAAATATCACTAAATGACATTTAATTTGGGGCCTCAAATTACTCTAATTAACTCAACTTTCATGGAAGTCAGGAGTTCAGTTTTTCCTTACTGAAAAACTTATAGCAATCCTAAACCTTAAAATACCTGGGACAACTTTTGTCATATGAAAGTCACACGCTTTGAGTTTTTAGAAAGCAAACTTTTACTAATATGGCTACATGCTTCTGAAAATCATATAAAAAGACAGATTTTGTAATTTTTACATTATTCTTTTAAACTTACTGTGAAAGTATTATACCATGAATATTTGCATCCTTTAAAATATCTTTCTAACTAGAGGTACACATCTTTGATAAAAAGTGGGAGCAGTGCTGTAAATATTTCAACTGACTGCACTGTTGTTGTGTGTTGTTGTAGATTGTAGTTCTCGTGTGTTGTTGTTAATTTATTTGTTTAATTTTTGCATTTAAAATAATAATTTCAGGGTACAGTTTTGTGTGATTGAATTTGTGGCCATATATTTTGTACGCAAGTTCTTATTTCTCATATAGGATCATTTTATATAGGATCTCATCATTTTATATTGTGATACTGAATCCAATAATGTTTAATTGTCAAAACAGCTCCACTATGGCCAAGGTAGAGCAGTGCTGCCAGACTGTGATTTTTCACAAATTAGTTGCCTTTTACAAACTTTTCCTACTAAAATTTATGCTTATGCGAATATGTCGCTACTTCATCATTTCACCATGCTATTTTTTTCCCATTCCAAAATTTCTTTTTAATTTATCACCAAATGCATAAATGTTAACAACTACTAATTTAAAATAAAAAGTAACAAAATTATTTAGGCTTAAATAAAAGCTGATAATGGCAAACCT
Organism: Stegodyphus mimosarum; assembly: GCA_000611955.2. Lineage (NCBI taxonomy): Eukaryota > Metazoa > Arthropoda > Arachnida > Araneae > Eresidae > Stegodyphus > Stegodyphus mimosarum. The sequence continues at coordinate 114,637 of KK117936.1, read as the reverse complement.
GCAATTGTAGCCCATGAATGCATTGGTTCTCAATTTTCAATATTAGTAACAGGTATTTTCATGTTTCACTGGCTGCTTTGCTTACTATTTTTACTTCCTTGTACAAAGTAAAAAGGAAGTACTGTAACCGTAAAAAATTTTGGGTATCACATTTCAAAGATAATATCTATTTTGCCAGCTACCAAAAGTAATTTAATGATGCTTTTGCCTGATATCTGAATGTAAGGACAGAATAGACTCTTTTCCCCCCAAAAAATTATAAAGCTGATTTAAAATGTATTCCAAAAAGATTTTTTCATGGCATCTGTGTTTGTGCATGTACGTATCTCACATAACTAAAAAATGAGTAGTCTCAGAACACTGAATTCTTATATAGGACTGTTATAACATGTAGACGTACACCTCTTATTTTGGTTGCAATCAGCCGCACAAAATTTTTTTATAAATATATGCATATATATCCATTCAGTTACTCAGCTGAGTGATGTCAGTTTCCTTATTACGTATTTGTAAATTGTACTTTTTTTGCTTTAAAAATGATTGAATTATGTTGTTCCTCTCTTCTGGTTAAGGTTTTTATACCTTTAGTTAATCTGCAAGCAATATTTGTAGAATTATCAACAATTTAAAAGTTGTTTAACTGCACCTAAGATTAATTATTATTAACATAGCAGAGATATTTGTTTACATTTGAAACTTAGCATAATAGTGGATTTGCTGCCAATCTAGAGAAATTAAGCTTTGCAATAACAAAGATAACAGCTTCTTTTATTATTGCGAATTAAATCATAGTTAATCAATTCTGTAATTTATTCAAGAAAATAAATATTTAAGATTTATTTTGTAATTTTTAATACAGATATTTTGATTTTTATGTATTTTTGCCTTGTCATGAAGTGAGATCTGAATTAATTGAATGAGAAATACTGAACTGTCCGTGAAAAACTGTTTCTCTTTCTTTTTTGCTTGTTTAATTTCCTTTATACATCATTTTAGATTTGCTATAGTATTTGAATAGAACATGTGGCAATGATTAGATAATTCTTCAGATGATACACATACTTTCTGTGCATTCTGAGTTATAAAATGAATGAGATGTAACGCTGTTAAGTGAACCTAGCGCCAGAGTGTCGCTATGGTAAACAAATGTAGTGAATTTTAAAGAGTGCATTTATCCTATTGTGGTTTATGCTCTATCAACGAAGTAGATTTAATTCAATCCAGTAAGTTTAAATTAAATGCAAAATACGTATAACTTAATATTCCGTACAAGGAAGTCATGTGGTATACACATCACATTTTTTTAATCTATGAGTAGGATTCCAATGTTTAAATTAGACTATAGCTGTTGTGTAAATGTGAAGCTGAAAGAAAATTAGCAATCTGATATTAAGATTTTCACCCAAACTAATACACATAAGAAAAAGAACTGAACTAGAATCCATAACATACGGAATTCTCGAAGCATGAATTTGGGATGAAATCAAAAGTCATACGTGAACTTGCAAGTCTACTGCACCACAAAACCATGTAATCTCTGACTTAATATGCTAATTTTTTCAATTTTTTGATTCTTCTGTTGCTATTTCAGCTAAAAAATTTCTCACAACACTAGGGTAGAGGTAAAATAGCTCCCTGCTGGTTTGGTAACGTTCGGCAATTTAGTATTAAATATGTAATATTCTGAAAGTTTGGGGAAAACACATTTTTGAGGTTCCAGCTCTGGTTTCCTACAGATGGTTTAGCAATACTATATAAATACAGCTCTGACAGCCAGCAATGAATAAGTTTTGAGTGATTTTAGACACTATGATTCAAAGAAAATTAAATGAACTGAAATTTACGAGTTTACTCTGTGAGTGATACTAGGAATTTATATTTATTATATTTTAAGGCAGATCTGCCTAATATCCATGTTCTTCTTGAGTTATTTACAGCTACTTATTTTGGTGTGAATTTTTTTCCTGCTCATCTGGAGTGATTATTTAAAGCGATATCTACCAAATTCGTAGCTTGCAACAATATAGTTAGATTAAAAAAAATTAGGACAAAGAGTATGCAACTCCAAAATGAAGTGTGACAAACAGTAGGCAAAATATTTAAATGTGGGATAAGTCATTATAGCAATGCAGTTTTCGACAAGGAAGTTTCATACTGCTTATGATGTCAGACAGCTCAACAGGAAACAAAAGATAATTATTTCTTTAAAGTTCTTGTTTTATCCCAACTAACAATTTAAGGATAGCCAAATGTGAAATACATTCATCTTAATTAAATCTCATCAACGATCAAGTGGTAAAATAGCTAAACATTTGTAATTTGACCTGGTTTCAAATTCTGACAAACAGGTTGGCTGCATGAGAGTTTTCATGATTTACCCTATGTAATGTGGAATATGAGTCAGTTTCCTTTGAGAAGTCCTCTGCGAAGGATTCCTTTCCTTAGGCATCTCCCTCATGCGCTCTGCCATATTCAAATAACCTAATCAATGTGATTAATGTCTAAAAATCAATTTTTTTGCAAATCAATGTATATGAAAATCTTCTTGATTGTATTTTTTGGCTAGTCAAGTTTGGTGCAGATGAGAAAGATCATATAATATGAATGTTTCTCCATTCTAACCTACGAAGACATTTATAAAAGTCCAGAATATTGACTCTGAACTGAAGTTTTCTTCGTTAGTGCACAGAAATCCATGCATTTACATGAGGAATAAATACCATTCTAAACAGAAATATAACTGAATTGTAACAGTACCTTTGAAGTATAACTCTGGTGTTATCGGATGTCTGAGTAACATCACATTAATTAAAGCCTGTGACACTCCTTAAGACAGTGCATGATCTCTTCATCCCAAGTATACACCTCCTTCCTTCAGTTTGTTTCATATAACTGTATATCCAACTCAATGTGCTCATCATGTGACACGGGTTAAATAAAAATTACTGTTTACCTTGGGTATACACCACCATTACAAAGCTCTGAGTACAGTCACAAGTAACTGTATTCAGTTGCAAATAACTGAATTCCTAATTGCTTCTCAAGTTATCTGAATCACTTTTGGCCACACTATGTTAAATTATGTTTGTTTTCGTCCTCTGTTTCATTTTCCCTTTTTCAAATAATGCCAAAATATATTACACATATATTTTTTAAGACTGTTTGCTAGTTAGGTAGTATCATAAAGCAATCAATGGCCTTAAAATGGATATCTTCATGAAAGACTTTTAAGATAAACTAGCTTTATTCAAATTACATAGAGAGAAAAACCACAAGAAACCAATGTAACTCACTGAGATCCAAATCACAGACAAACAACCAGTGTTCAGCAGTCTTATTTATTCAGCCACTAGCAAGCCTATATTTAGCAAAAAGTTATTAAATTAGTTCTGATGAATTGTATGACATGTGGACTGGCAAGCAATATTTGGAGCATAAGGAAATAAATATTCATAAGGACAAAAAAATAAAAAAAAAAAAAAAAAAAAACCTTTAATACTATCAACAGGTTAGTTTTGGTTTGTTTCACTTGATTATGGCAAAGCAACGCACACACAGACAGCCCATTCTGCCAAAATTTTTTTTTGTGGTGGTAATGACAAAAGTAAAAAATTAAAAGAAAACTCAGTGCAGAATTTCAAGAGTTACAAAATAAAAACTATATCCTGCAGCATTTCTTCTTTAACAAGTTCATTAGAAACGAATAGAAGATTTTTCTAAAATTATCTAATCTAAGAATAATTTTACCTACTATCGAAATAAAAACTAAATAAACAAAATTACAAATACTAATTTAAAAATTATTTACCTGCATTACTGTTACTGCACCATAAGTAACAGCAGTCCAGTAAATTGACCCAACTACAATACCAGCTGTGGCTAAAGGGCACATTTTATACATAAGTCTGTCTGCCATATCTAGTACAAATACAAAACGCCCTGAAAAAAAGGAAATCATTATATGTTGTAGATAAACAATCCAAAATTTTGTTAAATTTATTTGAAAACAAAATGCGAAATTATTTGTACTATCCACAATTTTTTCTTGATATAATCCATAATTTTTTATTTGATTCCACTGATTTTATCCATGATTCATAATTTTTTATTTAATAAAGATGGATAAATAAAACATATTTCTTTTAAAAATGTGGTTATATATATATATATAAAGGTTATTAAAAATTTAGTTCCTTCACAGCATCATTTAATGGCTATGTTATCACTGTTATCTAGGAAAGAAACATAAACTTGAATACAGAACTAAACTGAATATATGATTTGATTCCATCAATGCAGTAACTGTTACGAAAAAATAATCTCAATGCAGCTCATGCATGCCATAAAAGGTGATTAAAATGAACCACCCAGTGCTAATGGATATAGCAAGTCACCTATCACCTGAGAATTTATAAGTATGGAGGTCTACTCTTTCAAGCTGAGAATTTTTACAGATATTGAACTTCTAAAAGGTAATAATGAAATCAGAGTTTTCTATGATTTTAAATTTAGAATTTCCCTTGCAGTGATAAAAATTGAGTGAATTTAGGATATTCAATCCATCCATTATAGAATGGATAGATTAAACATTTTAAAGAACTACTCAATACCACTTACTCAACGAAGAAAACTTTTGATATAGATTATGATGGTCCACCCTCTATCTTGGAATGAGTTAAAATTACAATGGAAAAGTTTATGCAATAAAGCTTCAGGCCCTCAACATTTTTCTAGCAGAACTAAAAAATGGAAATCCACTATTAAGAAAAACTTCATGCAAATTTGTTTCTTCATGTTGCAATAACAAGGTGTTGCCAACTGATTGGAGTTTGTGTATAATCACCACCCCCTAGAATCAAGATTAAGGCCAAGGTGCGTTTCCTGAAAGAAGGTGTGACGTCAGTGTTAGTAGGGATTACATTTCATGTAACTCTCCCCATTGAGGAATGTGGTGGGTGGATTTCCGGAGTTTTAATGGTCATTTGGTCAGTAGGCGTTCTTAAGAACAGTCGACATTCTCTTTCAATTTTTAGATATTTTAAGAATATTCCATTTTCATATTATTTGTTGTTCAAATTTTTGATATGGTTTGCACATGCTGTGTACCCAACTGCAAAGGAAACTAAGCAAATGGTCCAAAAGTACAAGTTTTCTCTTTCCTGAAAGAGAAAGAATTGTTAAACAAATGAATTCACAGAAACGATTTCAAGCTAACAAAATTTTCGTCGGTAAGTTGCTTTTTCTTTTTTTTTAAATGAATGAGTTTATACTTATCTGCGCTTAAAAAGTACTTCTGTGTTAAATATATTATAAGTATCATAAACTAAAGTGAATACATACATTTATAGAAAGAAAACTTATTTAATCTTATAGTAAGTATAATAGTGATTATATAAATACGATGACTTAGTCATACTATTAATTTAAATTATAGCAGATAGTATTGTTTATTATCATGCTAGTCATTCAATCTATAGCAGATGACATTATTTATCATCATGCTGGTCACTTAATTTGTAGTAAATGGCATTATTTACCAAAAGTAAGTTAAACAAATGTGTGACTTAAAATTAAGATTGCATTAAATGTAGGACTAATAAAAATTTGAAAATTTAAATACATTTTGTATGTTTAAAAATGCTTACATTTAAATATCTCGATACATTTGCCATAGCAATGGCATATTTATTAAAATCTGAAAACTTTGAAAAATCTTGATAATATTTCTGTACCTAATACGCTATTTAAATTTTTATGAATTCATGTTTGATATTCTTAAAATTCATTTAATACAACGTCAAGCATTAAAAATGAAATTTTACAAAATGCTGTATTTAATTCTAGCTTAGATAATTAAATCCATTTATAACAATCTTTGCATATAAATATTTTGACGATAATAAATATATTATTTATGTGATAATAGTAATGTGCATGAAGCAAATTTGAGTTGTAAAACATTTGTGTGAAAAAATTTGTAATTAAATAGTATAATGGCTTTTAAAAAGCTAACAATTTTTAAAACGACAGGCTAATCTTAATTTGTAAAATGAAATAAGATTCAAAATGTGCAAACAGCGAAAATTTCACCAACAGTTAGGTATATTGATTACTTTTGGATTTTTTGAAGTTTTAAAATAAATTATTTTTAACCTTTTCCCTGGTTTCTTTTAAAAGTAAATAAAATAGATTTTTCTCATTTTTTGTAAGTGAATAATTATATTTCAGTAGTTTTATTCAACAGTAATAATGCAATGATAATTGTCTTTTTCATTTGTTGTGTTCAATATCCCCGTTAGGAATTGTTACATTTACATTCCACATAATACTACTAAATCATGTTATAAAATTTCCCTGTAGAGATCAGAGGTTTGCTATTTAGATCTATATCAGACCTCTATCAGAGGTTTTATATTTTCTATTTAGAATGCAAAATAATATATAATTCTCTCTGTGAAATTAAATGTCTCATAATTATGAAAACTTATTTAAATCTCTGCAAGCTTAGTGTTATTTTTTCAAATACGAGTATTTATTATTGTTATTATTATTCGGCAACATATGTCAAAAATAAGGCATATTATTTACACTTATCAAAGATGTTTATTAGTCAAGGCATAAATCGTGGTAAGTATAATTACTAAGAGCCTTGACTAATAAACATCTTTGATTAATTATACACTCACGTTTGTGAAAATTGCAACACCAAGAAGGAATCGTCATAATTGAATGCAATTTAATACACAGTTGAGTGGTAGTGGTACAAATAAATGATTAAATGTTCAAAGCAAACAAACAAGAACAAGAGATCAGAATCAGTATTTTGTGTGGCCACCACGCGCCGCAATAAGTGCTGCTACACGACGTGGCATGGAGTCAAACAAAGTTTGAATGTCTGACTGAGGAAGAGCATTCCATATCGTTTGTACGCGTACCCAAAGTTCGTCTGCAGACGCAACAGGACGAGGATCACGAGCAAGACGCCGACCAATGACATCCCACACATGTTCAATTGGCGACATATCCGGGGAACACGCAGGCCAAGGAAGAAGCTGTACCTGCTGCGCTGCAAAGAAGGATTTAACAATCCGAGCAGTATGAGGGCGGGCATTGTCCTGTTGAAATACAGCGCCTGGCAAGCTTTGAAGGAAGGGAACAGCTTCGGGCTGTAGAACTTCACGGATATACCGGTTGCTGTTCAGATTGCCCACAATTCGTAGCAATTGAGATCGTCTATGATATGCTATGGCGCCCCAGACCATAACTCCGGGTGTTCGTCCACTGTGGCGTTCGATAATGCACTCCGGAAGGTGGCGTTCACCGGCATAGCGTCTGACACGAATGCGGCCATCATGGTACCACAAATTAAAGCGGGATTCGTCAGAAAACACGACATGCTGCCAATCAGCACGCCAGTCTCTATGCTGATTGGCCCATTGTAGCCGCAGGCGGCGATGGTCGTGCGTTAGGGGGATCCTGTATAAAGGAGTCCGTGCGCGCAGTCCACACTGCAGCAGACGTCTACGAATTGATGAAGCACACAATGAAACACCTGTAGCTATTGACCACAGTGCTGCCAATTGTCTAGAGGAAGCTGTACGGTCCGTCCGCGCCATGCGGACCAGGTGTCTATCATCGCGAGCTGACGTCACATTTCGGGGTCCACTCCCGGATTTCCGAGTTGTCCGACACTCGTCCGTCCACTGCTTCCAAACGCGCATCACTGTGCTGCTGTTACGCTGCACACGAGAGGCTACTGCACGATACGACAATCCAGCTTCACGAAGGCCGATGATTCTCCCTCGTTCAAACTCTGTAAGTTGTTCAAATCTCGCTCTCTTTCGTCGACGAGGCATAAGTACAGATTGAGTTAACGTTTACCACTAGCAGATAACCACCGATAACCATACACGCCTCGCTACAGCCGTCTATTTATTCGGATCCATCAGCCGTTCAGAGGGCGCTGCTCAGCATACGCATGCGCTACGGATTTGCAATTCTAATCATTTGCATATCATGCGCTACTTTGCATTTCCTGAAAATTTCAGCTCACTCGCGTAAGTCCTTCATGGTGTTGCAATTTTCACAAACGTGAGTGTATTTGTTTTCAATTAATGATTTTATGTTGCTACATGATTTCAGGCAAAATATCTTCCTAATTTAAATGAATTAGGATTTATCTTAATTTTTTAGGATCTATATCTATATCCTGCCTTCATGTCTTAAATCGTCTTTCTGTTTAATTATTGCATACAAATAAAATTCCGTTTCATGAACTGTGAAGTTTCTTTCGTTAAACAGAGTTTCTCAGCAATTAAATTTGGTAAAATCAATAAAGATAACTTTTAATCGAATTAAAAATTCTATTTATTCCTATCAAAAACATTCTAAAAATAAAAGTCTCGGTTCTTCACATTCTAATGAAGACAAGGCATTTTTCAGATTTATAAACAATGAGAATTAAATATGAAAATTTAAGTTCAATTTATTTATAAGTCTGTGAAATGGATATTTAAGAAGGCATCCTAAGTTAGCGAGGACGAAAGTATCCCTACTGCAGTGACGTCATGAACTGCGTGCCGAGGCCTTGAGTAAAATTTTAAGGGGTTAAATTGCCTGTGGGCCTCATGCGCAATTCGAAAACAGCTAACAAGCCAAAATTTTTAACAAAATAAAAAAAAATTATCAATAAAATAAATATTTTAAATTTCACTTACTAAATATTTCTCAAAACATATATAAACAATAATATCGCAAAGAAGAAAAAAATCCAAATTTATATTTAGTTTCTGGCTAAAATCCAAAGTTTGATACATTGATACAAGACATTTTTGTCAGTTACACTTTGTGATACAAATATATCGATAGCCAAATATGAAATTTTCAGGCTGATGTTTATTTAAAGTAGTTCTAACATGTTTAATTAATAATTAAATAACTTACTTCAATTGAGACAAAAAATAAACAAATTAACCCTTCAATGATTTGACCTGTGTTATCTCGTTCTTTTATGCAAGTTCCTTAATTGTTAGGCACGGAATATTGTTAGTTTAAATGTACCCTCAAAAACGGACCGTCCAGTGTTTTTGTAATAATGAAAAGATACACCAAGAAGGACTAGCCTGGATTTTTGTATCTCTTCCAACCCCTAATGCGTAAGGGGACAAGTGTCCATGCAACCCCTGATGACAATGGATAAATGACTGTCATTAGCGCGGGGAGAAATCTTCTTGATGGTTTGAGATAAAGGCCTTACACCGAATCTAAAGAAACAAATTTATTACCAGTTACAGAGTGAATGTTTATATAAAGGAAATTAATTTTTTTTTGTTTCAGAGCAGTTATTGAATTAAAAAAAAGTTTTCACAAAATAAATTTTTATTTATAACTCATAAAATCATTAATGAATTAAAACGAGAAAACTAATGTATCATCTAATTTAATGGGAACACGAGATTGAATAATTCTTCAAATTTATATCACGAATAATAAAAAGGGAAAGATCTCTTGATAAATTTATAAATCTTATACTTTTGAGAATGTATTTCGATTATTTAAGAACCTATTGTTCTTGTTATAAAACTGTACAGGAATTTTGCAAAGGGACTTAAGTAATCTCTTATTCCCATTAATCTTTATGATAAATTATTTTTCTCCTTTTCGTTCAGTCTTTTACTTTCAAGAATCCTCTTACCTCAAATAATTGAAAAGATCTATAAATTTCAAAAAATTTGGCCCAAAATCAGAAATTATGTTAAAAATTTCATGCAAATTTTGATTCAAAAGCTATTTTACGCTCTGTAAAATGATGCAAACTTAAAATTTTTGAGATTTTTAGTTTATTCTTTAAATGAAAAAATGCTCAAAATGTTTTTTCAACATTAAATTTTAAAAACTCTAAATCGAACTTAATAAAACTCACTTTTAACATGTTGTATTACCATCCATAAACGATGTGAGTACAAAATTTGAACTCAATAGCTTATCGAGAAGTAGTTTAAAAATCGATGACGAGCTTCAGATTATAGCAACAAACACTGTGAGTGAACTGATTACAATTTTTGAAACAAACATGCCAGCTCTTAAATATTACATTTTTACCCAATTTGGAAAGATTGGTAAATTATTGATATTGCATAACTGTTATTTTTATAACATTCTTGGTATTATGAAACATGTATGTACACTCATATGCGATTCCTGACAATTCTGTTCATTTGTCAAAGTGGCTGCTTTTGAAAATATCGTGATGCTCATTCTATATGCTGCACTATCTATGATACTCATTATTGATATTTAATTATATTCTATTTCTATACAGAAATATTGGTAAGAGGTGAATATATAAGAGGTGAACAAACGTTTCGCAAATATTTAATTATTTGAGTTATATAAATATTTTTTGTTTCTGAAAATAAACAATTTGAGACAGAAATTTTGAGTCATTTTGTAAAAATAATCTTTTCCTTAAAATTCCTTTTTCGTCACCCCCCAAGCTTAATGACTTTATTACTATTCTAATGAATGGAAGGTTATGAAAAGCAAAAGCTGAATAGACAATTAAAAGTGTAACTAATAAATGCTATACAAATACAACTTTTAATATTTTAGCAAAATTTTTCGGAAACAAATTTATATAGATTATTATAGAAATCGACACAGTTTCATGCCAATTTAGGGTTTTCTTGCCGTGTAACTAATAAATGCTATACAAATACAACTTTTAATATTTTAGCAAAATTTTTCGGAAACAAATTAATATAAATTGTTATAGAAATCGACACATTTTATTGTTTTCTTGTCTAATTTTCAGCTTCTTATGAGCATATTAAAAAAGCTTTCCCACTCAAAACATGACCCGTTTAACTACTTTAAAATATTCACACTCGATTTGATATTTACATATTTTTCCTTGATATTTTTTTAAAAAGAAAGAATTGTAATTGTATATAATGCAGAAAATTTATTGGATTTGGAATCTGTGAAAGGGAATGGAAACTATCATGGAGGACTTTCTAAGGAGAAGATCTCATTTACATAGAATGCAAAAAAAACCTGAACCTATGTCGAATTACCAGAGCTCAGCAGTTTTAGCTTGAAGGGGGCCACTTGAAGGAGGGGGGGGGCGCAGACCGATTTAAAATCTTGTTTAGAAACCTTTCATCTTGATTTATGTGACAGGTGCTCTAGTTTGAGGGTTAGGATTATTTGAATACAGCAAAGCACACGAGGACTATCTGCTTTTAAGGAGAGAGATGCCTTCATAGAGGACTTTCTAACGAGAAATGGCTCATATTCATGCTACACATGGGAAAAATACCAACACATTCGTTCATTTGGGATTGAATCTAAGACAATCAGTATTTTGCAGTTTTATCTGCCACTGATATGGCCATAGTAAAATAGGGGAAATAACTATTACCAGACTGTATAACATCTAAATTAAGAAATAAAAAAAATCACTTCTGAGGTAATCTTAAACCCAGAAATTATTTTTTAAAATTTCTTAATGATAATTTAATAATGCTAATGATTAACACAATTATGAAAGGTTCACCTCATTTGTGTCATTTTCAGACTTAAAATTAGTGTTGTTTTAATGAATGATTATTTAGACCTACTATGGGGGAGGGGGAACCATGGAAATTGTCCTTTAAAATATTAGGATTTATTGAAAAAAAAAAAAAAAACCTGCAATTTATAAACGAGAAAAAATATATAACCAGATTTTACATGTGGAAAAAAAGTAATGAATTAAGATCTCCTCTAGTGGAAATCTTTGTTATTATATTTCTAGTTACAAAATTAAAGTGAGAAATCTAGTTGCTGAAGCCACAGAACACTACCCATTCTTATAGGCTTCTAGTTTCAGTGACGGAATAGATCAGCTGCATGGAATTTTTATCATTTTTCTCTCTATATAAATTAAATGCGAATAAGTTTTTCTTGGAAAGTTAGCCAAAAGCGAAATATCTTTATTTTGGAAGACAGATATTGTGTGCCTTAGTAAAATTTGTAAATCTAAATACAGGGCCGACAGTAATATGTTTAGGGACCTACTCTAAAAATCAAAAGTAGTGAAATTGCCCTACATTGCCCATTTTTACTAACTTTTATACTCTTATTTTAGAATTATACATTGCATCTATAAAAAGGGGGTTGCTGGGAGTCAGTGCTTCTTGCAGATTATCCATTTGTGAATGAAAAGTTACTGACTTGCTTTTCCAGTTCTCCTAAACGTTCACACAAATACCGAACCTTTGGATGAAAACAGCCCTCCTGTGGTGTTAATTCCTTAGAGAAACAGCACTGAACAAGGGAAAGTGCATTTGATTATTTGTAGACATCTTGACTTCCCTTTTCCTTCAAAATCCAAGCATTGCGAAAATTGAATATAAAGGATATGCTTTTTAAGGCATAAAATTTTTATGTAATGAAATTATAAAATGCATTAATATATACAGATAGAGATATAGATATAGATACAGATATAGACATATATACAAAATCAATTAAACCATTAGATACATTCACAAATATAATCAGATGTTGTTGTTGTCGTGTCCATGACCACATGGAAGAATGATTGCCAGAGCCTACTCCAAAGAGAGGTTGGACTTCTATTTTCCACCCCCAATTTTGAGGAAGAGCACCGGGGGGGAATCCAGGGGTCTCCCACCAATCCACACGAGAGGACTTTCGGCTCGCCGCATATTTAGAGTGCCGTCATGCTGCACCGACACTATACATTTGCAAACATCCATGTCTTCTCCGGGATTTGAACCCGGGCTCTTTGGTACCGTAGTAGCTCCCCTAACCACTATACCATTTGGGCGACATATAATCAGATATTTTATAGATATATAATCATATATAATCAGTAGGTAAAAGAAGAAAATTAAAATCCTAGTAATTGAATAATGATAAAGAACTTCAAAGCATAATGAAAGAGTTTCATTTATCTCGAAATCAAAGAACTTTTTTATCGCTTCAGTATTTGAAAAGCTATTAGATTAAAATGTAATAAATAAATAAATATATGGAAGAAAAATAAAACTTTTAAGGTAGAAAAAGGAAAAAAAGAATCAAACAATCAAATACATTTTCAACATTAAAACCAGTTTTAAATGCGACAGTATACTTTTCTGCCGATACGTAAGCACAAGAAAGTAGACAGAAATCTGCATTGTTTCACCTATCAATATATAGTGGACAAATGGAAAAACAATACAAGAAAAAGTAAATTTGAAAAATTTGTGAAAGCGGAATAATTTTGAATGCTGCACAAACAGGAAGATACCATGCAGAGACATTGGATTTTTTTGAAGCAAGAAATGCAAAAATTCAGCAGTATCCTCACTATGCTTCCAACAGTGAGCTCTTAGCTGGAAGTACATCTGATTATAGCAAGACAGGGAGAATGGCATATTTCTTATTATTTGTTTTCATTTAAAGGGCGAGTGAGAAGAAGCACGAAACACTATTGGTCTAATTCACGTGTTGATGAAATATTGTCTGTCATGTTTTCGTTCGGGTGCCATTCGAGAGACATTGTTTTTATGAGGAGAAAACACGAAAAATCCCCTATCCTGTCATCGGGATACGAACCTCAGGCCTGCTGAATGTTAATCTGATCCACTATCACTTACACCATGAGAGAGCCCTCAAGAATGAAATAATTTCTCATAATCAATGCGGATATACAATTGATGATTCTAAAATTTTATTATCATAAGACTGGAAAAAATTCATGATTTAATTCATTTTAATACATTTTACAAGAAGTTGAATTTTTCAGACAGTTACAATAAAATATTTATTAGAATGTCAAATTTAAGAATTTCAATTATTTATATAATGAAGGATAAATTTTATATTTATATAATAAAGAAAAATTGTTAATAATATCACTCTGATTTTCGTGCAGATATTTTAAGAAATAAATAAGCTGGAGAAAGAAAAATTATTTCAAGTTATATGTTAAGCTTAAAAGTAACAAGAGAAAAACTATACTAAAACAAAAGGCACACATATCGAAAATATCTCCTTTAAATTAATGATACCTGTACTGCTGACAAATTGTTATGTGACATGCATAGTATAATATTCATGAATAATTAATCGTTACTAGATTAATACCAGCATAGCATATTTCTATGGAATGATTTGCTATAATTCCTAATTTGATTTTCACATATTTTTATATTTAGGACACTAATTACATCATATTGAAGATTATTCAATGCAATGATTCCATTGCAGTTTTAAAGAAAATCATTCTTTCAACTTCAGTTTCCATAAACAAATATAGAATATTTCGATGACTCGGCAGGTTACATAATTTATTACCTTTCAAGTTTTTTTTTTCGAAATCACCTCGGCAGATATAGAATCAGCCGCAGACTGTACTAAATTTAACAAGCGCAGTATCTGAGTGTTTGCATTTCTGTTTATAACTGCAATAAGTTTGAAAAGTTTCCCAATGGCTAGGTGGATAAAAGAGATGATCAAAATATTATAACGTATTTCTTCCGCTTTCTTCGCGGTGTAGTGGTCAGCACACTCGACGAGTAACCGAGCGGTAGATGGTTTGATTCCCAGTGAAGGCGTTGCTCATTTTTCATCACTCCTGCTTCAAAAATACCTAATGACCCTACACTGGCCCCCGAACTAAAAAAGGTGGTGGATGATGATCTCAACCACCAGGATTTGGTGATTGAGTCCTCCAAACCCCAGTCGCCTTTTAAAAGAAGGATAACAGATAAAACAATTTAAAGACTCCACCACTATATTTGGTTGACTGAGTCACCACATTTCAGTTTGGTTGATTAAACCACCACATGTTTAGACACCACCGTATTTAAAGATCTGTATACTTGTATATTTTCTGTATTTGGTTGATTGAACTTTGTGCTTTTGCCTAGTCTTCCTTCAAGTGGAAAAGAACATAAGGAATACCCTACATGCTTCCGTGATGTAAGTTGTAGCACCTCCAGCTAGCACTGGAAGATCAGTGGTTCGAATCCAGGAGAGAGCAGAGTTAATTTCCAACATTTCTTCTGAAGAAAACCCTATATATCTACAACCTTAATAATGTATTTGATGGTGTTGTCATATAAAGAAGTACCAATCTTTTAGAAGAATATTATAATTATCGATATCGATGTTTATGTACATTCTCGGAAATGTTGGTCACTTTTACAGGTGGTTGCATGAGAGGTTGTTTTTTATGTTCGAGTGAATTTTTGAATTGAAATTTGCCTAGAAATTGGGTCACTTTTATTTCGGTCAGTTTTCTTCTTAAATTATGTACAATATAGTATTTACTAATTGGAAAATTCATTTCATTCAAAATCATGAGATTACATTAAAAAAATGTGGGCGCATTTTGCAACAATGACGCATGCGCTGATGCCAGTATTTTCATTCCTTTTACAAATAAAATCAATTGCTTTACTATCAAACTTTCCACTCTACTTTTTCTATGAATTATTATTACATAATTAAGGCTAAATTACATTGACTTTTAAACTACATTCTCATTTAAGTAAACAGATAAAAGCGTGAAATATTTTCTGATGAAAAACAGCCTATAATTATTTCAGTATGGAGAAAACAACAAAAAATTATGCTGCCAGTTTCTTCAAACACGAGGAACAGAAACAGAAAAAGCACCACCTTTAATCCGAAACTATACTACTTCACGTCGCAAATTCTTTCATCACATTTATGCGCCTGTTAATGTTATTTTATTTCTCATCTGACAAACTATAACATTTTCCGAAATTTCTCAAATATGAAAGCAATTTTTCTCTATTAATTTTTACAAATGAAGTAAATGTACCATTATTTAAAAAGGGATAATTCAGTTTTTTGAAATGAGCAGCTGGTAATTGGCCCAGGGTTCATATCTTGGCAAAATGGACCATCTACAGACCAGGAGTAGCTAAACTTCATATAAACAGAAACCAGGTATTAGAATTCAGCAAATGAAGAATTGGAAGCAGATTTACCAAGAGCTACAATGAGATATATATAAAGCAATATAACAATTTTTGAGTATAAGGTTTGAAAAAAATGTGATATTCTTAGGCCGCATTCAGAAAAATAGCTTTCTGCGATGCCAAAATTACATTTTAATCAAAATATAAGTTTTTTTTTCGTATGTTGTATCTGAGCATTATTTTTAACAGATAAAAAAAAAAACGAACTTTTTGGGGGAGGGGTTAACAAAAAGAAATGAAATTTTGATTCTGATTCTGATAATTTTAATAGTAGTAAATTAAGTAATAAAAGTCGTATTTCTTTACAAGGATGTACAAGGTTCTTTATTTGTGTAAATAACACAGTGATCTGGAAAACAGAACTAATGACATTTTTTTAATTTGACCTATAAGACAAATAAGACGGGAAAGAACGTTCTGCGGAGAAGCTGTATTCAGTATTCAAAATTTATTCAAAATAAGCTATCAGTTAATTAAGACACAATAACACGCCGAACGAAACTAATTCAGAAGTCAAAACAACAAAAATCAGCGTAATATTCTCAATATTTTCACAGGACTAGTTTCGATGGTTTTTACCGAACCATCATCCTCAGCTGCGAAACCGTAATGATGGTTCGGTAAAAACCATCGAAACTAGTCCTGTGAAAATATTGAGAATATTACGCTGATTTTTGTTGTTTTGACTTCTGAAGCTATCAGTTTTTAGTAGGGCTACTGCATAAACAAATAGTTTAGTTTTCCACTGCGACTAGTATCTGACCAGCATACATATATAAATGCATATCTCATTTAATTCATTAAATGTGGATTGGATCACCTGATATGTTTTGCTTCTTGCAGTGCCGGTTACAACAAAACACTGATGTAGAGCCATTCAATAACATTTTAGCTTTATCATTAACATTGCCTGGTGCTAATGTGTTTGTATTTTTTAAAGTCTTTAATCTGTTCTAAAAACAGTACACCATGGCCGGAAACTGCAGAAATGACACTCTTTGAAACTGTTTCAAAATTTCCATAAATACAACTTAAAAAGTGAAATTGTTTTAAGTTCATATTGTTTCATGGTTTCTGTTTCATTTGGAATAAAATTTCAACAATTAAACCGGCATTTGCTCAACCTTAGCCATACTTAATGGACCAAAGAGTTTGGTAATACCAAATCATAATAAAAAACATTATGTAGCCTAATTATAAATTATTTTTCCCTACAGATGTATGATTAATATACTAATATCCTTATCACAACATTTCAGTTTGTAGTGCCCTGAAAAGTTTTATCAATCTGCTAATTTTCAATTCATATACAAATTGTAAATTCCATAGCTAGATCCCATTTTCATATAAATAGATGCATAAAGCATAAAATGAAACAATTGATTTCATTGCTTATCTTTCTTCAAAACTTAATTCCTCTAGATATAATTTGTTAACGGTTGCAGAGACATTAGGTTATTTTGGAAGCAGATGATGTGGAAAATGAACAATACCCTCGCCTGGACTCGGCCCATGGACCTCTCGAATATGCCTCAAGCATGTTGACCATCACACCACGAAGGCAAGTGAAGAAGGCGAGAGAAATACCTTATATGGTAAGTAATATTCTGCTAAGTGATATTAGGATATATAAAAAAGTACAATTTAAAAACTCATTTAATCAAAACATTTTATATGATTCTGGAAAAAGAAATAGAAATTTGGTGGCATATTTTATTTGTAACAGTGAACTGAATTAGTAAAACTTTTTATTGTGTTATCTCGTTCATATAAAATACATTGAAAAAGTTACATAGTTAAATACTTTAAAAAGTAAAAAATAATTTCTAGATAATAAAATATTCTCTGTTATATGATTAAAAATAAAACAAAGGGGCAGGCATTCAGTCTTTATTTTTGTTTATTTATTTAATTACAAATGCTTGGTTTTTGGTAATTAAGCCACTAGCCTTACCATATTATCGCTTCTATTATTCCTTGAAACTATGTTGAGGTTCTAATACAATTCGTACATGATAATCCTAAGGTTAAATAAAACTGTCAGGCTGCTAATAATTGCAAATTTACAATGAAAATTGACAAACAGAAATTTATTTAAATTGACTATAACCATTTTTATATTCTATGTCATTACAGTACCCTAATTTCAAATGTTCCTTTAGGTACTGCAATGTCATGACATAATTTGTAAGTCGGAGTTTCACAATTTCAAACTTAGTCATGTACGAGCAGAAATATTAGAAAAGTTAAAAAAAAAAAAAAAAGGTTACAATTCATTTAACTATGAGAATCAGAACGGATTTTGTTTTACTATATACATTTAATCTACAAAATGCGGAAAAGTGAGAAAATCCTGTCTAAGCACAGAAAAATAGTTCTTTCTAGTCTAGTGTAAGATTGCATTAAATTCACTTAAATTTCTGTTTGATTTAGAAATCCGGTCTCTCAAGTCAGTAAAACTTTGATTTAAAATTCCATATTGCTAGCAAATGCACAATAGCTAAAATTACAGAAATATTTTTAGAAAACTGCCAAAATTCTAGAAATTGCTTTAAAATTCTGAAAAATGTTCACTAGGAAAATTGTTGTTTGATCAAGCCTATGATCAAGCATTATGAGGATTAGTTTGACTGTTAGCGAACAATTTCTGAAAACAAATTCAGTGCTAAATATAAATATGTATACCAAATTTTGGAAACATTCCTGAGGAATATTGTGTTATTATTCCAAAAATATATGGACTTAAAATATCAAAGCATCAGGTTTGGTAAAAAAGGGGTTAAAATTTAATTTCCCCAAATAAACTAGTCTACCAGTAACCAAAGAGAGAAATAAAACTAAATAGTGAAAAAGTAAAGACGTCAAAAAATCAAGAATTTACTCTCTCTCGCAGGGCACACACACACACAAAAAAAAAAAAAAAAAAAAAAAAAAAAGAACAATTCATAAATGAATTTTCGCATAATATTTGCAGACATTTTACTTCTGTAGTGATACCCTCTCCTTAATTCAAATGGTGTGGAAGTATGTATTTCTACACTTCTAGTTATATTTATATTAAATTAGCTAAATTCTATTGATATTTTGAATTGTTTATTGTTATCAAAATAGCAATGAACAAACATGATCACATTAAATAGTGTTTACTATACTCGCATCTAGCATTAATACACTTTTTTATCTGGAAAATAAATTTCAATTTTTCCGAACAAAAAGCAGAATTTCAGCACCACATGCTGTTCTCAAAAGTCAGCCGTTGCAAAAGCAACAATCACACAAAACAGTTGTTGCTATAAGCTCCACCGAAATTAGTCCTGATCTTCAGAGATGACACTTGGCTTATGGATTCAGGAATATTCGATCTATGCATTCTATATCCTTTCTGCATATCCCTAGCGACAAAACACAATACTACAAAAGCTCTTCCCACCAAAAAATTAGTTCGGTTTTTTTTGGGGGGGGGGTACCCCTGGTAAAATAATGTGAAATTTCATTCTCTCTTTCCCCTCCTGAACTCAGTTTATTTACTAAATAAATAGTCATAAACCAATCAGCATTTATTGTTCTACAGACTTCCAAAGAAATGATTCCAATATGAATGGATTTACTGCAAATGTAGCAATCATTTTATTTGAAGCAATATGTGCATGAATTTTTTCAGGATTTCCTTCATTCTGATATAATAAATTATTGTTTTACTTTATGTCCCCAGGAATAAATCCATACATCATTACCAGAGTTAAATCTTTGGAGATTTTTTTTTCTGCATTCTATAAAACTCCTTTTGAGCTGAGTTCAATTGCATGGAACATATTAAATACATACTTTCTTTCATGTGTAAATGATCATGTAAAATTGAATGTACTCAAATTCTTGAAATATTTAAAGATGCTTTAGTTTTATCATAAGTGACATGATAATAAAATGTGTTTTTTTATTTGGGGGGGGGCTACTGCACCAATGTTTTCAAGCACAACAGCAGTTTTTAGTCAACATTCACAAAATTCATCCTTCAGATTTCAGTGTTTAAAAAGAAATTATTTAAATTGTTGCTTTAAAAATGGTGTCATTAAAAATCATTAAAAGTCCTATAAATTTCATTAACACATGGTTATTGTATGAAACCTAATTGAAAGACATAATAAATCATAGCTTGTAAAGGCCTCTAACTTAAAACTTGTACTTTGTAACTACCTTTGTACATTTTTTTTTCTTACACAATCAATATTTACAAAAAAAAAAAAAAAAAAGGAAAGGG
>KK117936.1:56497-91803 GCA_000611955.2 Stegodyphus mimosarum | reverse complement strand
TGGAACAAACACGTGTTTCATTTATCAATAAATATTTGGCTATGGTAACCCTACTAAGAAAAGCTTGGGATGTAATAAAACACAAAAGTAGAAAAGTAAAAGTTACATATATATAACAATTATATATATGTAAAAAAACTGATTTATATTTATGCTTGTGATTATATATTTCCAAGATACAGGGGCAAAAATGAAAAATACATGTATAAAAATTTAATGCACATATGTGTAAACAAACTGCTAAAAAATATCCATTT
Organism: Stegodyphus mimosarum; assembly: GCA_000611955.2. Lineage (NCBI taxonomy): Eukaryota > Metazoa > Arthropoda > Arachnida > Araneae > Eresidae > Stegodyphus > Stegodyphus mimosarum. Next base: position 91,546 of record KK117936.1, on the reverse strand, counting down.
TCCCATATCATTATAGAATGATCAAGCTCTGAGGAAAGAGGCTTTATTTATAGTGAGCAAAATTTCGAGTAAGACTGCATTGAAAGCAATTTTCTTTTCTAACTCACACATGATTTGATACTGCATCCCCCTCCAAAAAAGTTCTGTATTATGATATATGTGTATATCTTAATTTGACAAAATATCATTTTTGTCCAGAAAAGTTATAACTTTTTTTTCTTATCTTGTTAATTCCAAATTTTCTAATTAAACTTCAACAACTGTATATAATATAATTAAATTCTAAATATTTAAAATGCTGCTATTATGTGTGTAATATTTCTGGAATTTCATTACACAAACATCTTTCAAAATGGCTGAAATTGGGAAAAAATTGCTTATGTTTAGTGGACTATAATCCCATCTTTTAGGTTTATGATAAATGTTTTTATCATATATACATGCTACACGCATAAAATATAATTCTTTTTATTATTATTATTATTATTCAGCAAATAGAACACTTATAAAAACTCTTTCATGTAAAACTTTATCTCGTATTAGATGCTACATAAATATACAGATTCAAAAAAAATATTTCATTCTCTTTTTATGCATGTCATTTGGATTTAAAGCGAACCAAGCCAATTACTAAGAAAAATTTTTTTTATTTGTAATGGTTTAGTACACACATGTATTAATAGATTGTAAGAAGACTATTTTTTTCCCCACGGTGCAATTGGTCACGAAGTGAAAATCACAGTCAAAATCAAAATTGTTTTTACACATTCCCGCTACTTCTCTGCACAGTTGTTGCTCTGATGGAGACAATTGTTGTAGTGTGATACCAACTTCCCAATACCCTAGTCAAAGAAAACAGCCACTTGTGTTTTAAGCCAATTTTCTACACTGGTCTGCAGCTTGTTGTCTGAGCTGAACTTCTGTCTGCCTAGCCAGCACTTCATGTGAATTCCATGTGAACAAAGAGATGGTGATTGGAGGGAGTTAAGTCCTGACTGTATAGTGGGTGATCAAACACATCCCTCAAAAACACTGCAGGAGTGTCTTATTGCAGCTACAACGTGTGACTGCACATTGTCATGAAAAAAGACAATGCCTGATGACAACATTCCTCTGCACTTGTTCTGAACTGCTTTTCACAGATGTTCAAGAGTAACACTGTAGGAGGTTGCAGTGATGGCTCTGCCACGTTTCCTGAATTTCACCAAGAGAACACCTTTTTGGTTCTAGAACATAGTAGCCATATAATTTCTGCTGAAAAAGATTCACTTGAACGTTTTTGGTTTACTTGGGGAATGAGTATGCGTTCTCTGTTTGGATTGCTCTTTTGTTTGTTTAGTTTCGAAACGGACCCATGTCTTGTCCACTGTGATGGTTCTGTTCAAAAAAGCTTCTCCTTCATCATGGTAGCATTGGAGAAACATTAAGGCAGCACCCATTCGATATGTTTGATGGAGAGCATGGGAGCATATGTTTGGGGGAGATGATGGGGGACAGCAACTATTCACCTAGAAGACTGCGTATTCTGACACGACCATCATTGTGTGATGAATAAGAAATCATGATTTATCTGATCAGGCAACTGTCTTCCACAAGCACATATTTAAAGCACTGGCTAGCAAAAATGTTAAAGCCAGAATATAATTTTTAAACAAGGCTGGTTAAAAATACTAACATTAAAACATGACTGCCAGAAGCTCTTTCAACTCAAGATTCGAAACCTCCAGCTTAAATGCACACAAATCAAAACTGCATTCTGGTTAGGAATATAGAAAGGAAAGGTTATAGTAAAGATTTAAAACATAATAACTGGTTAATTAACATGTTTCACAAATCCATTAATTTGTCTCTTAATTTAAGTGTTTCCACTAGTGGCTGAGCAGTTTAAAGACTGCTGATACTTTATTCCTGAAACCAACCCAGGTATACAAGCTGGCTGCATGGTTTTCATGATTTTTCTCACGTGCAACTTGAAAATGAGCCACTTTTCATTGGAGATGTCCTTCACGATGACCTTTCTTCCCTTAGACAGATAGTCTCCATGTGCTTTGCCATATTTAGATTACTAAACAACCTAATTTACACAGTTTCTAAACTAAGCAAGCCAGAAACTCATCAAAGCCTAGTGTAATGATTAGAATTCAGGTCTTCACAAATCACAATTTGCCTTTTAAAAATGTGTCTATTCTAAATTTTATGTTTGCATAAAATATATTTTGCTTTAAAAAAAAAGGGGGTGTTTGACGATAATTAGGAGCCCTTTCAAATGTAAATAATAGTTTGTTTAAGAAATATATACAGTAAAGACCATAAAGTCTTTGGACACAAAATATCTTCAGAATCATTTTTATTTGTTGCCTTTGCTACACACAGAAAAGAAGATAAAAATCTTACACTCTAGTAAATTTTACTGCTGTTAAACATTTCAGCAGTAGAAGACAGCATGTTTTATTCATACTTTTTGACGTATCGTTTTACATACTCAGAAGTATTGGATGTGTATATGACGCACAATTTTGAAATCAGCAAAATAAAATTTCATTGCATATAAAATGAAACACAGTAAAATAGTAGATGACAAAATGGCAAAGGGAAAATTTATTCTTATGAAAGGGGGGGGAAAGTGTTTAAACTTTTGATTAATATTCTTTATAAATTTAAAAATAGCTATTCATGTATTATTAATAAAAATGAAAATAAAGAAATTCCTCTTGAATGAGCCTTAATAAAATGCTATTTGCAAGTTTAAAGTTGAAATTACGGTTGCAATTCAGAGATTATTATAATAAAGTATGTGAACCACATTTGGTATCGCTTATAACAAATATGCCAAATTTCAAAATGGCCTAATGTATAAATTCAAATAAATCTTGAGAAATTTTGAATAAAAATTCCTTAATTTTTTGCAGGTATGCCTAGAAATACATTTGCTTTAAGATGATGGCAGATATTTTATAGCTTATAATTCAAAATTTATTTGATATATAGAAATTATTTAATTATAAATCATAAAAAATGTACAAATTTTACTTGGATTGAACCTAAATTTTGATTCTAAAAGAAGGAATCACATACATTTAATAAAAAAGAGATATTAATAAATATATGCCAAATTCAGTTAACATTGGAGAGGTAAAATTTTGAGACCTAAATTTTAAAAACTACTCATGTGATTTTTATAAACTTTAGTATAATTTGAAGCATAGGATTGAAAGATGGAAAAAAAACCAGTATATCATTTCAGAATGGGGGAAAAAAAGAGCCCAATTTTGTGTCACAAAGTATTTACAATACATTAGAACAATGCTATATATCGTGCTTTTGAGACAAGGAAAATTTTAATCAAATTTCATCTATCAGCTCAGAAGAATAGGAGATACATTCTTTCTTTCTTTTTTATGAATGAGTGTACTTCTAAAATTTTGCTGCCTCTGCCATCTGGTGGGTGACACTGTATGTATCAGCTTCGGTGCCAGCTCTGGAACCCAGAGACTTTCTAAAAGGAAATTGGCTCATATTCATATTACACATAGGTAAAACACTGAAAAACCAAACGTGCAGCCAGTCTGTTTACCAGGATTTGAACTCAGGATAATCTACCAGTATTCTGCAGTCTAAAACTGCTTAGCCACTTCATAGGGGCATTTTATAATAAATAAATACATTTTTTAAAATCCTGTAAGTAAACAGTACATTTATAATTTTTGCAAGAAATAATGTTTATTGTTTAGTAATTATAGTGCATATAGATTACACATTAGTAGCCGCATACAGGAGATATTAAATATAAATACAGATTACCATATATTGTTTAATAATTTTTTTTTTAATTTTACGTGAATGATAAATACATATTAAAATATTTAATAAGATTTGAAAAGCATGATTTATGTAGTTTACAATATTAAGAACAACAGCCTATATTCAGTAGATGATTAGGAGTATCTGTTAATAATTGCACCTAATAATTACTTTTAAATAGATAGCAGTATAGCAATATGCGCCATTCCACATTCTCAAACAGCATGCCAGTAATTATAGTACACAAAATATGCATACATTACTAATCCTATAGTTATTGAAAAAGGAATCCACACTCTCACCATTATTATGCAAAAGCTTTAATATATCAAAATTTGAAGGAAATAATTCCAAAATTACTTGATATATACTGATTTGTGGTAATCACCTTTGTTTTTCAGTGCTTCATCTTCAATCCCTAATTCTGCAATAGTTTTAATCTTTGGTTGGTCCAAGCACGGTAATTCTTCTTTAAGGTAATAACTGGCATTTACATGAATAGACTCAAATAGGTACAAAATTTTTACACAGAAAGTAGAGATGAATGAAATGGCACGGAATAATACAGAGGATATCATTACATATTTATTGGTAAAATGTATTAATGATGGCATCTAGTCATGTGGTCAAAAATTCTATGCAAATATTCTTGTAATTACTGAGTGAAATCTTTTTTGCACTTTGATTATCTGCACATCCACTAAAAAGTTGCAAAAAAGTATTCATGCAACAAAAAATGCCAGCAAAAAGTATTTATGTGACAACCTAGGTATGTGCATAGTGCATGTTCGTTCTGGCTGGTGTGCAATGCTAAAGTCATATGATACCCAAATGTGTGCAATTTCACTAAAGAAAAATTCCATTATATTACCACTGAAGAAGTGTAAGTGACTTGTTGAATAAGAACATGAGAAAGCCCAGACTGTTGTGCGTTTACAATGTTAATCTATTAGATGTAAAATCTGGCAACATGAAAAATGATATAAAATTTCAATTTTTGAGAGTTGGAATATTCCACTTATAATAAGAATGTCAAAAATGTATTTGCTATAATGGCTGCTCTTCTTTTAAAGGAAAAAATAAATTATTTTTCTTTTCATTTCAGAGTGAAGATAAGTGGATCTGAAATTCAACATTGCAGGAATAAAGATATGATCTTTTGCAAATAAGAACAGCTTATTTTTGCATTTAACACATTTCATTTAGATTTTATTCTGAGTACTAAACTAGTATACAAAAAAAGAAAACTAATTAAGGCCGAATTCACCAACAATTTTAACTGTTTAACTGAAGAATTAAGAAGACAAAAGCCCATTTTTAAATTTATAAAACTAAATGTACTATATCAGACTGTTTTTTGTTAAATTAAAAGAGGTTGATGCTAAGATTTTAAACGAAATCAAAACTGATGATGAATTTAAATTTGAATATGTGAGTGTTGAGGAACATGAGCGGAAAATAAGACCTGGCAGGTGTGAAATTGAAATAGTTTTTAGTAGCCAAATGATATAAGATAATCCTTCTGATTTTGTTTGTTTGTTGCAAATTTCAGATAAAAGAAAACTGCTTTTACTTACAAGTGAATTAAAGTTGTTCATGTGCAAAGCAAAAGATTGGGCCCCTTTTGTAAACTATTTTAAATGTAAAAATGTAAAGAGATGGAAATCATTATTAAATATCATTATTTGTTACAGGCTACTATAAATAGTATATAAACTCGAGGTATTGTGGGAAATTTTCCAGCTACTTCAGAAAATTATGAAAAAGTTATTAAATAGTTAAAAAATATATTTGCCAGAGAAAAACTATTAATGTGTTTTGCGTAAATGAATTTTTGAATCTTGTAATAAAGTGAAATTTAAATGTAGCATTTTTCTATGATAAATTAAAATCTCATTTAAGGGCATTACAGTCAACAGGGATGACTAGTGATAAAACACGGCCATGCTGCTTCCCTTAGTCGAAACCTGTATTCCTGATGAAATATTAAGAACTTGGTTAAGAAATAATATAACACGGCCATGCTGTTTCCCTTAGTCGAAACCTGTATTCTTGATGAAATATTAAGAGCTTCGTTAAGAAATGATACAACAATTAGTAATCAAGAAAGTTCTTACTGCAAAAAGTTATGATAAATTTAAAGGCCATTTACATATGTATCTGAGAATTCAAATTAGCTTAATCCTTTGATCCTCCTTATAATGTTAATGGTTGAGACTTTTGGAGTGAATATGCCAGATTTAGATCATCTTGGTCAGGTGAATTTGAATAAAAGATTAACACTTTAAAAACCAAAACCTTCGCTAACCTGTGTGTTAAAATACTAAACCATCCGAAATGGTTTTCGAGAGTCACCACAATTTCCTCCCCTACCCATCCATTAATGCACAAAACAAAAAAAGCGAAGATATCAAATGACATTCTTTCTGCTTCTAACAAATAAAGATAAGAAACCACAAATATGGACAAGCTGTCTACAATAAACTGATACAATGCATTGGAGGACACTGCACTTGTTACTGCATACCTTAGAAGAGGGAAGAAAACAACATTGGAATTTCGGGCGGTTACGGTTATTTGAATGAAGGAGTCTGGGCCGATATGGTCTTTAAAGAGTTAAGATATCAGCACTGACTAAGAGATGCTTTTAGATACTATTCAGAAATGAGTATTTCGGTCAACTTTTGCAAAGAGCATCTAAGGCAAGAAAATATGTAAGTTTGTACATTTGTACTTGCTAAGAATAAAAATAATAGGACATTTTGGTAATCAAGAGCAATTCAGATTTATCTATGGAAAGGCAGTGAAATTAGACTGTAAACATCAAAACAACTTCTGATGAGATAGTTTGACTTACTTAGAAAGTTATTCCACTAGAAATATCTTAAGTTGAATCTATAAAAGCTGAACTTATGAAAGATTAAGTTATTCCTGAAAAGTTAGCACCAGATTTTCTGAGAAAAAAATTATGATAATTAAGAGTGGAAGATAAATTATACCTTCTTCCAAATATTGGAATTAAAGAACTTTCTTAACTGTGACTTTAAATTGATTTTAGTTTAAGTTTTGCTTAGGAACCTATTAATTGAAAGGGAGTGAGGATGTAGTATATTTACAACATTTCCAAGTTGGAATGTTAACATAAAACCAAGCAACATGAAAATAGTGTAAAAGTTCAGTTTTGCAGAGTTGGCATATTCCAGTTACAATATGAAAATCAAAAATTTTTTGCAGTGATGCTTATTTCCCCTTTTAAAGGAGAAAATAAATTATGTTGCTTTTCGTTTTGGAGTCTAAACTGGTAATTTATCTGGAACGCAACACAAATAGAAGTTTATTCTGATGAAGAGGTAAGGAGCAAAAATCTCCATAGCAACTGCAACTACCAAGACCCTTCCTGATAAAATGGTATGAGACTCAAACACAGTTAAGCAATAGCATTTCAATCAAACTGAAGGCAACAGTGGAGAAAGGAACGTATTTGTTCAAAGTCAATGCCATGCAGTACTTCAAGAGCATGTGGAAGAAGTAGGAAAAGAAAACTACAAGATATTTTAAAATATTCCTCCTTCCCTGCTAAGAATGGCACAGCTGCAGAAAAGTGAAGGAAATGTCTAGTTTTCCATTTCCATAGAAGATTGGAAGAACTTAACCAAAGAGAAAAACTGTGGAATTAAATTGGACATACAATAAACAGTATTTTTTCAGAATTTTTTTTTTTAAGTTTAATAAGTTTTATTAGTTACATTTCCAATATTTACATTTTAGTTACCTTTCCAACATTACTTTTTTCTAACGTTCTGTAGAAAAATTTTTACCACATTTCCCAAATCTGCTCTCAGGACAGACTGAATTCAAATTATTCCCATACTAAGCCAAGGGAAACAGCTATGACTAAAAAAAAGTCATCCTGAAATGAATTATGTTTGCTATGTGAGGCACCAACGTGTATACCAAATGATAATGCTAATTTGACTGATCGATAAATTATCTTGTTTTGAATCAATTTATGTAGAATAATATTCCTCTTAATAAATTCATGACTAAATTGTTTCATGCATCATATTCTTTATAATTTTTATTAAGATGTTATTTTGCTCAGATATATAAAAAATCCTTCATGGCTTTGATTCGTTTCTTGAATTACTGAATTTTGATTCTTTGCACAGACAAGGTATTCTTAACCATTGCACAGACAAGATATTCTTAACCAGGAAAGATGGGGCCAGGATATGGTTAGCCTTTTATTTATCTGTTTAGTTATAACTTCTACTATAAAATACAACTTTTATTTGAGTTTTGGTATTTATTAAAATTTTCTAGCCTATGTTTTTTTGTTGTTTCATTTATAAAAAAAAAACTTAAAAATAACCTAAATGAATTTATATATGCATTTTTCAAGTTTTAGAAAGGAAGGTAGAATGATTTTTCTAGCATTGACAAAAAGGATGCATGAAGCTAAAAAGATTGAGAACCACTGGTATAGACGGACCTATTTCCCACAGCAGAACAGTTAGGTGAAGACGATTCCATCACAGAGTGATAATTTGCCATTGATTGCACAGCAGATAAAAAAAATTATATTATTCAGAACTTCATTATCCAGAATGTAGGTTGACACATTTTTTTTAGATTGAACAGAAAATGCTTGCTACCACGCTAATATCTTTATGTTAGAATTATCATAACAATACTACTCTGTTTCAACATTTTTTTCATTCTAATTAGTGAAGATGATAAAAAAAAATCTAAGTTGTCATCATTAAGCACGCTGGTAAATTGCTGAGTATTTCTTACATATATCGTCCTCCTTTTGTTTAAAGCTGAGCTCTCATTAATATGCTTGCAGTCATTAAAGTTATGTATAAATGTGATGATTACAAATGTCAGATAGCAAAGCAGTATGAACAAATAATTATCCATTTTCTTTGTTATAAGTTAATTATTTTTTCATTAATTCATATTTTTTTCTTATAATAGCAAATATCAAATAACAGATCATCAAGCAACTAAAATAGATGTTCAAAACGAAACTCTTTTGATTTGCTACTCATAAACAGTGGCAGATTTCAGCAACTGATCTTTCGTTTGCAATAAAAGTATTTTTTGGCTTTGCAATGAGCACAGTAGCTTGATATAAAGTTGACTCATTCGGTGTGTTGGCCACCAATAGCTGAGTGAGTAAGACTACCAAGTGCTAATGATTCACCCCGAGCTTGAATCCTAATGAGCAGTTTGGCTGTAAGGGCATTTTCACGATTTTCCCAAGTGTAAGTATAAGTAAGTTTCGGTTGGAATGCGCTTTAGCCCACTGCTTGGCGGCGATTGTTTTTTAATGAGCAATAAACGCGCCAACATGGGTAACTCCGTATATCCGCCAACCTTATTTTGATTTGTGTACGTTGCCTACATTGTGCAATTCGCTGAAGTTTTTTTTTAAGTTTAAAAGGAACGCTGTGCACATGGTATCGTTTGTAATTTTAATGCACTTTTAAAAAAAATTCCTTCTTCCATGCCATTTTGGTTACGTTTTCGCGGAGCGTGTCGGGAAGGTTATGTAACGGCATAAAATGTGTAAGTATTACAACATAAAATGTAAATAATTAATTTAAACCTAACTGACAAATATTTTAATGATAATAATGTTCGTTTTGCATATTATTTTATTATCTTTTTGTGGCAACAGTTTCCATACTAATTTATGCTTTAGAATTCTATATTTTGTTTACAATAGGTTTTCGCGGAGCGTGTCGGGAAGGTTGCAATTGCAAAGACGTTTCGTAGAAACGCGCCGAATTGGCGATTTTCAAAACATCGCCAAGCAGTGGGCTAAAGCGCATTTTCACCTCAGTTTCTTATGGAAAGTCTTCCATAAAATGCCTTGTTTTCTTTTGACAGATATGCCACCGTACGCATTGCTCTAACTGATTAAACATACAAACCAACATCATGTCACAATACCAACTAAGATTCTTTGTGCAGAAACAATAATAAACAACTTGGCTTACATAAAATTTGCAAGTGTTTCATGAAACATAAATGAGAAATATTTTCTAGAGTTATTCGTTACATTTTTAAGTATACAGGCTTATTAAAAACAATTTGATTAAAGTAACATTACATGAATTTAAGTTACTTAGAATGTTAGAACTAATATCACATTTTTTAAGCTAATAAATGGACATTGACACAATTCATATGAAGAAAGCCACTTGCCATCAGGCAAGTTAACACCCTAGTCATTCTTCCACAGAATAACAGTGAGATTTTTTTTTTTTAAATAGATCTGATAACTATTTAATAAATTTCCTATTCAAAAGGAACTGAGATCCTCCTTATGAATGATAGTGGAGTTATAAGTTTATTACATTTACACATTGGATCATCTTGTTCAGATTTAATCCTGTTTATTTTAATAGTAAAATATTTTATTTATATGTGGCAAAACTTCAGTTACATGTTGTTTTTGCTTGGGTTATTGCACTGATTTTACACTGCAAAGTCCCACCATTCCAAGTATTTTTTCCAGAAATGGGGGTAGGAGAAGGAAACAAGGGTATGAGATAGCATTGTCTGGTACAGGCATTGAAAACCAATTCATAAATAACACTGATACTTGGAAGGAAAAATAGATATTTTTTTTTTTTTTCTTCTGAATAGAAAGTTGTGTTAAGTACACTAGGTAGAGCAGAACTAACTGATACAAAATGTCATGAAAATGAAAGGCACTCTCGTTAAAAGACAAAATTCAAATCTTAAAAGAATTTGATTAGAATGCTAGCTTAATGAAAGCTGAATTAGCAAAGGAACTGGATATTCCTGGGACAATACTAAAAACTATTGTTTACAATTGAAAAAAAGTTGAAGAAAGAGCAGAAATTTATAGCCAGTCTGCTTCAAAGAAATTATGTGCTAAAAATGGAGTGACCTGAGGTCAAAACCATTTTGCTAAAATTTTTCATTCAGTATCGTGTATCTAATATTCCAGTGAATTTTCCATGTGAATCAAGAAGTCAAAAGAAGCACTCAAGTTGAATGCTGCCTCCTATTCAACTGGATGGTTGCATAAATTTAAACTGCAGTATGGAATCTCGTGTCATATAATAAATGGAGAATCAAAAAGCATTCCTGTTGAATCGACTGAAGAGTAGTTCAAGAATTTATCCACCAAAATAGGTAGATATTAATTAAAAGGCACTTTTAATGTTGATGAAAATGCTCTTTTTTTTTTTTAACTTATGTCTGTAAGAACCCTGCCTGTCAAAGGTGACCAGAGTCGTGGAATTAAGCAAAGACTGTCTCACTGTTTTCTTTCTGCAAATGCCGATGATACGGCAAAAATGACTACTTTACTTAGTCACAGAAACCAAGGTGCTTCAAACATGTTAAAACTCTGCCACTAAAATATAAAAACAAATAAGAAAGCATGACTACAGATTTTTTACAGAATGGCTCAAGAAAATAGACAAAATTATGAGCAGACAGAACCGTAGAATTATACCTTTTATGGATCAGTGTACCACCTTTCCTCAAATGATAGATTTCTTTAAATGTGAAAGTTGTTTTTTTCCTGCAAATTGCAACAGTGTAGTATAACCTTTAGATTTAGGTGTCAATATGAATTTGAAAATGTTCTACAGGAATATGTTGATTCAATTAGCCCTTCAAAATATTACTACATAAAATACACAGAAAAATTTATATATTCTTGAGGCTATGTATGTGATTTCACTTGCATGGGCTCAAGTAAAACCACAAACATTAAAAATCGCTTCATTTAAAAGGTATTTCGAACTCAGAGTCAAGTGAAAGTAATGACAATGAAAATGATGATAAAACTAAGGTTATGGGTGAAGACTGGATACTGGGATTAGACATTATAACCAACAAATATGTAATGAAGTCAGACTTATGCACAGTTGAAGAACTGATAGAAAACATTTCACCAGATGAACATTCAAGTAGCACGAATGAAGAAAAAAATGAAGAAATAATCTAGTCTTTTCAAAATGTTATCTGCTGCAATGACACTCTCAGAAAGTTCTTTGTGCATAATAATGCAAGCAAGAAACATTTCAAGAAAATTCAATTCACATCACTTTGCTTAAGTTTCAGAATTAAAAGATGTGTCAGATGACAGAGAAATTTTCCTTAATAAAAGTGAAAATTTGCTTTAAAATGTCCTTGAAAAAAAAGTTACTCATTCAAGATGGTGATTCAAATAAAGGTATACCTTTTTTTTATGTACAGAAATTTGTATTCGTACAATTTTAAAAATATTAAATTTGTCTTAATATTTTTATACTAATTATAAAAATTGTTTAAAATGTTAATTAATTATTTAAAATATTAATTTTAAATTTCTTTGAACATGGCAAACGTTTTAAACAAATTAAAGGTACAATAATAAAATTATGTAATATCAGTAGTAAGTTAGTAAACTCAAAATTGTGCAGCTAATGTATATGTTTCACAGTGTAAATTAAAATTTCGTTCATATATCTTTTGCATTTATATGTTAGAAAACTTATTTAACAGCAGTGAGAAAAGGACTTAATTTCTGAAATGGCAAAGTGGGCAAAGTGACACCAATTGTGAAGAATAAATAAGGAATGACATAAATAAAATGATTGCTGGTATGTAAATAATATACAGAAATTAAAGAAAGGGTAGAGTAAATGAATAATGATGCATGTTTACTTTATAAAATAAGAAAAATATTTTAAATGGGTTTAGAGCTCGTACACAATTGTAAAACACACCTTTTACTCAAAACTTCATAAAAATGGAACTGCAAATGGAAAAATTTCTCACCAGAAATTTCACTGTAGAAATAACTAAAATTATTTAACATAATACATAAATATTGATTAGCTAACATTTGTATTGATTACATTCTTATAACTAAAATTTTAATAAATAAACCTTTCCTAAATCTGGGTACCATAATATCTTACAATCAAACACCATCATAGCATGTTTTAGTAAACAATAACAGCAGCATAGCATGAGATAGGTTTTCCAGTTTCTAACTGCCTAACTGCACTCAAACCCTAAAATTAATTTGACTCTTTGGATTACATAAATCATATAAAATTTTCCTTGAAATGTGAAAGTGCAATTTGCATTTCTAACACCTCAGTTGCTATGCTGAAGTTTTTGACAATACAATTTGCTTTTAATCTTCCAAACGAAAGAGAAACATACATTTGGTTGCTAATATTAGCATCAATGTTGCTTAATGCTAAAAGAAATAATGAATATATTTGATTAAAAATATTGTTCTTCAATTTCATTGTAAGAAATGCCAGAAATCTCATTTGGAGATAGGGTATACTCTAGCTGGACTTATGACCTATCTTTAAAATTGAGAAGTATCCCAGCTGAGCTCCAATATCTTTTAATGAGAAAATATTATAAAGTAAATAACTACTTATATAATATTCTTTATTATGATTTAAATAGTTTATAAAACAGCTTAATTTTCTCCCAAACTAAACTGAAATAAAAGTGTTACGTAAGATTTGGGAAAGTGCAGAATCACCCATTGCTTGGCGTTTTTAAGAATTGCACAAACTTGGTATCCATGTGCCCATCGATCTTATTTAACTTTATCAAAAACAATTTTTAAATCAAGACTGATTTCATGTTTTATTTATCTAACTTCTTATTTTGTGGACTATCAAGCTTCGCTACTTACTTAAAAAACCTTTTTAATTCTCATCCATTCATCTGAAACACAGCAGTTACGGCTGTATTACATTAAACGGATTATTAAAACAAATTAATTAAAAATTTATCTTTTAATACACATAAAAAGCTAATATTATCTCAATGTACATATGTAAGGAAATCAGCATCAAAACACTGGGTCACAGAGAAAGAATTTTATTTTTTGAAATTTTATGCCATCTCACCCAAAATTTACTTTTTTCTGCAATTACACACACCATGAAGTTAGGTTATTTCATTACATACCTATCATTTGGAGTTACATTTTCCACATTTACAGGGGCATCGTCACTATTGGAAGATCCTGCTGGAGAATCGCTACCCTCAGTCATTTGTGTGCTTTATGAAGTAAAAAAAAATATCTAAAATTATAAATTTCAGTACCGCGTTATTTTCATGTCCAACAGACAGTTAGCGACCTACAACATACAAATACCAGATTACAGTTACTGTTTCTTTAAAGCAGGAAGTTATTCCCAAAAGCTTAGAACTATATGTCACATCTTCACTATCTTGTTGCCATACCTAATAAAAATGGAACACATATAAAATAAACAAAAGAAGATTTTTGTTTAATCCTATTTCCGAACGGATTTTGTTTGTGTTCCAAAATTTTCTTAGCAGTTATATTAAAAATAATAAATTTTGCCCTCAATACTTTCCACTGGATATGTTTGTTTAAAAATGATAGTGCTGGAAATAATGGTTATATACAGAATATTTTATATATTAGTAGTGTGAAATACTTTAAATATTATGTAATATTTTAAATAAACTGTGGTTTTAAAATAAATCGAATATTATTGTAGAATATATTTCAAAGTTAAATAACTATTTTAGGTGATATAAACGACGCTGTTGGCAGCCGTGGCATGGAAAAGAAGTAAAAATGTTACCGTCGTTTGGTTTCGATGCTGCAGTGCGCATTACCTAGGTCGGTCGAACGCGGTAGACGTCGGTATTTTAAGTCGCGGAGAGAACAGCTGAGCCAAACTAAATAAATACGCTATTAAGTTGGCCGTCTGATGGGGGATTACAATTTTGGTGTAAATTCGAGCGTCGCGGCTTTATCTCCAGTTGATTTTCAAACGAATTCCGGCAGCACATCTCTATTTTTTCCGAGCGAACCGGTCGCGCATACGATGCAAGATGATCTTCTGCTCGATAAATCTACCGGCAAACAACTTCAGCAGCTGTCTCCTTCGACTGATAATAACACAAATGGAGAGCAAAATTCAGATGATTATTCTCTAAGAAATAAAAAAAATGAAGATTCAGAAAATGATGATGTTCAGATCGAAAAAAAAAATTTGGACTCTTCTTCTCCTGGAACTACGAGTTCTCCTTTACAACTGGGATTTTCGGAATCATCGAATACCATAAATATCACATCAACAGCACCAAGCTTCTGGTCAACAGTAGGTACAGATGATACATTTGTACCAGGAATACCTACTATGAATGGCTCATTACCGTTCCAAAACTTTGCTTCATCAACAAATCCGATTTTAAGTACCAATATGGGACCTCAGTTAAATCTTTCGCAGCAGCATACACCCCAGAGGCGTGCTATCACCGGTGCTCACAATTTCCCTCAAAATAGGCATCAGCCTCAACCTAATTTATTCAAAGCTTACACAAATTGGAGTAATCCTCATCAAACAGCGTGGTCCACTCCTCAGACCCCAAATGCATTATCTGCTTGGAATGCAGTAAACATCACAACAAATCACAAAAGGTCCGTGCCAAATATGAGTCCCATCTCACCAATGAAGAAGACACAAACAAATGTTGGTCAACATTCTATGGTTATATCACCGTCCAAATTTCGTCGGAGTACATCAATGCCTGTTGGGAAACCATTTCCCCATGGACTTGGAGCAAATACAACATATGATATGACCGGTGATGAAAATAGGGATGGTAATGTTATCATGCCTTTCCAGGTAAGTTCTATTTCATAACTTTGTTTTGTTATTTTAATAATATGATCTAGAACAGTGCGATTGAAGGATTTGGGAATCATGTTTAAATTGTATTTTAATATTTTCCTAATACCACTCTGATTCAGATTCATTTTATTAGTTTGCTTATCTCATTTGTGTAATTTTTGATGTACTCCTTAAGACTATTTGTAAAATCTAATGAAGTTTATGATCAAAACAGCTGATTAAAATTACTTATTAGAATATTTTACATTTCCGACTGCAGAATTCTGCATATCTTTGTCGGATGAAATTTGCCTGCTTTCCTTTATTCTAGGTTCATGCACATCTTTTAGTATGGTTATTATTATGAAAAAAAAAGTGGATACATTTAAGATTATTTTCTTTCTGTTCGTAATGTGTGAATCATGAATATGGGAAATTCCTATAAGCAGAGTTATCTTCAAAGATTCGATCTTGACTTCTTTCTGTAGCTGAATGATTATATTCATTTAATATTATAAGGCTTTTTTTTTTGTTAATCTTTAAATCATGATACACTTAATAATTTTTTAATGAATTCCATATTTTTTCCAAATATCTTTGAGTGAAACTTAATAGATCTGTGTACATGTTGTTGTTGTCTTGTTCAAAAATTAGTGCAGAAAAGTTAAATAGGGCCAAAAGTATCTAAAACAGCCTAAAGGAAAAAAAAAGGTTGCCAGTGTTCCAAAAAGGTAGGACTTCTACATGTTGGTCTGCAGAAGGTATTTTATTTTTCTTCTTCCACCCAGTGGAAATCGCTGGAGTCGTTTTCCTATCCACCACCTGGTTACACATCCTCTAGAGACTTATCCTAGGAAGCACTTTAGTAGAATCTTTGTATTAAAATCTTTCTAACCAAATTATATGTTTAAATCCAAAATTTTTCAGATTGTATATCTAATTAAAGATAACCTTGTTTCTAACCGTTTGTGTGTTGTATGCCAATTGTTTTTTGTAATAGTAAACCTATCCAGCTTATATAAGATGTCAAGTCACAGGTTTTCATTTTCTGTTATTTCTGAAACTTTTGTAATTATCTCACATAATGTCATGTTAGACCTAATTTTTCTATTTTGCTACTAGACACTGTTTGATTTTAATATCTTTTTAGATATTCTTCAGCAAGACATAAAAATTCAATTGAATGTGATATTTACATAATCAAATTTTATTTTATATAATGAGGTATTATATATGCTTTTTCAGAATAGTAATTTTTATATGATTATAATATCATTATAAGCTTCATAGTTTTGTAAAATTTGCAAGTAAGCAATATTAAAAACAACAACAAAAAAACATGAACTCTATAAATTAATGTTAATATCCTAGGCACCATGAATCTGCAGGATTGTAGTATCAAGAAATATTTAGGTTTTTACATGCATATGGTCTTGAGAAAACTCAAGTTATGAAATGTATATAGTAATTACTATATATGTATCTCAAATATCTATATTTTTCTCATAGCGTAATATAAAACATTGAAAATTACCTTAGAATATATATATATGTAAGTAAATGCAACTCGGATTCATTAGACATGCAGTAAGATATATAAATTGGGTTTTTAAGAAGCCTAGTTACCTTCAGAAAAATTAAATCATCTTAGAATGCTGGCTTGTACTATGAAGAATTCATTTAGAAGTATAATTTTTTGGCTACAAATTTGGATATTTATTCACTAGTCATTTTTTAAAAATTGTAACAGTTAGTTCTTAAAACATTCAGTACATTGCTTAATTAAAATATGCAAGTGATGTTTATTTAAAAATAACAAACAGTAAAGCTGAATACTTTATGGAAATTAACATAAGTAAAATAATAATAAAATATATATTTTTTTAAATATTGCATTTATTATAATTAAAGACATTATTTAATTGTTTAAAATGTTCTTATTTTTCCTTTCATGAAGTAAATGGGAACAGCATTATTCTAAATGAATATGTAGTTATGTATCACCAACATGATGACTAAACTACAGTTCTGAAATATCATGTTTTGCACTAAAAGCATTTAAAGGTCTGACTGAGAAAAGCCAAGATATGATATTACATAATAATTCCACATATAGATGTTGAAAGCTGTGCATTTCTATTTATTCTTGTGGAGTAAAACTTGTAACTGTCTGGAATATAAATTTAGGTAGAAACAGAAAAAAATACGAATTTGTGGTTTTTGCCCTGGTGCCAGTAATATCATCAAAAGTCTTTTCTTTTGTAAATGAATGTTGTCTACATATCCTAGGACATAGACAATATTATCGTAGAAAGACTTTGTTTTTGGTATAAGTTGTACTTGATAGTAGGATACTAATTATTGTAACTGACCACCATACTAAGAATCTCCAAGTTCTGAATAAGGCATTACATAAGTGACTTAATTATCTTTGTGAAACTGTGGTGTCGAAAATTTGTGCATCCAAAAAACTACGCAATGTGGCGGGGTTAGTGTAACAGAAGGGTAAGAAATATGGTTTCTTATTCTGGAACAGAACAATAGAGAACAGCAACAAGGAACATTCTCTAGTTTCACTACAAAATCTTCCAAAAAAATGTTATTTCTTTTTTTTATAAACAAATTTCCATCAGTTTTTGCTGCATTCATTAATTTTTAATGCTAAGAGAAGATAACAAGGAACTAATATACGTCCTTTTTATGTAATTATTTTAATCAATCACTGTTATGTAATTCATTTGAAGCAAGCTTTGGTTTATAAAATTCAATAGATGTTAACTACTGACACTATAAGTAAGTTAGCAGTATAATAGTAAGGAAAATAATGTATGATCCAACAAGCCATGTTTTTTTATTCAGATACTTTTTTCTTCCTGACTGAATGAAGATTGTGTACTATTTCCCTTCAAGTCGTATTTTAATTTCATTAGGTGGTTATTCAAACACAGCCTTTCTTTGTGAAGAACATCTTTTTTAATTTAAGAAACAGAACAGTCACTTTTATATTGCTTGGCAAATCTAAATCGTGAAATCAATAAGTTTAAAAAAGAAAATGAAAGAGGAAGAGGAAGGAAGAAAAAATGAAAAACATGGTAGCCTGAGGTTATCAAGACAATTATTGGCAGGAGAAAAGCTAAACCAAACTCATGACTATATATGTAAGAAAATAAAGAATGTGTAAAAGATTTAAGTTAGCAGTATAAATTAATTTTCCTTCCCTATTCTAAAAATAGTAATCTCTCTGTACTGCCTCATTTTCAGATTAATCTAGCATTGGGAACCAAAACTAACTCAGTCTGAATTAAGATTTCACGCTGAACATAACGCACTTGTTCTTTGACCTAGCTGGATTGCAGTCTGTCTGCTCCTTCTTCCTTACTTCAAATTTATGAAAATGTAAACTTTTTGGAATAGGCATAAATGATGTGCTAACTTGTTTGTGGCCACAACATGTTTGCTGAAATAAAAGTTAAATTAAATATACCTCGACTACCAAATTCATGGATTGGAGTTTCAACATCTCTAAGCTATCAAAATCCTCGCTGTTCATTACAGATTAAATCAGAATTGATGGCAAACTACCTAACAGGAAAAACTAAAATTGAAGTAAAAATAAAATAACAATATATATACCAACTATTTCTTTTATTGTTGGAGATCATATTCAATTTGATCAAGTTGGAGATTGTAATCAAAGCCTGAACACAAACTGAATTTGTTTGTAACTAAAAATACAGTAGTCAATTAGAAGAAGATTTCTGATATTTTATGGATTAAATAGCTTCATCTCTGTAAAAATTACCTTGAAAAGCATTGATCAATATAACATTTTTCAGAAAAGGTTAGGTATTTTGAATATGGCAAGCAGACAAGAACTAACTGCCTATAGAGAGAGAAGACTTTCTTAGGAAAATTACAAAATTCAGCCTGCATGGCTTTGATGGCATGTCAAACAACCAATATTCAGTAGTCTCAAGTAGTGGGCCACTTACTGGTAGGGCTTTTTTCATCAACAAGTTCTAAATTATAGAATCTAGTAGAATTCATGTTTTAGAAAACACTGGCATACTTCAGTATTGACACATAGTTAACTCATAACATTATTTGTATAAATTAAAAAATATTTCTAATTTAATAATTTTTGGTAATTTTTAGATTATGATGCTAAAGGAACAATGCAGATATTAATAACTTATTTTCTAGTATTTGAAATGAAATTGTCCGTAAATTCTTTTGCCATTCCAGTTGTAACAAAATTGTTAATTTAAGAATGTTATACATCAGTAAATCACAAAATGAATATCATTGACTGGCATTTAAGGGGAGAGGAAAGGATCTTAAATTATTCTAATGTATTTTTTAACTGACCCCAAAAGTCATAGTGATAATGATGCCAGATATCCAAATCTTTGATTTTAAAAACCTCTGTCTGTCAGTTTTTGTCGTATGACAATCAGTCATTTTGTTTTTTATTTTTTAAGAGGCCAGAGAAATATATTAATTATGCCTTTTAAACTAAACAATGCCAAAACATGAATATTTGTGTCATTTAAAACATTTTTTATGATTCAGAGTATATGTCTGTGATTAACAGTTCTGAATATAAAAGCCAAGTAAGGGCTTCTATGGACTCAGTATTTGTATATCTATAATTTTATATTGTGATAATGTTATCTGGGATGGAAGTTGATCAGAATCTCTGAATAATAAAAACTCAAGATAAAATGATTTGATACTTCTTTGCTATAGTAACCCCCGAGATTGAATCACCAATCAGTCGAGATAATTCGCTGAAATCTGGCTGCATGTTCTTATATATCACCATGTAATTGTATACTAGCACTGGATGCATGTTCTTGTACCTCGCCATATAATCGTGTATTAGCATTGTGTTGCATTTTTGCTCTCGTCACGCGTTCTTATATTATTCATTTTTGATGAGGTTTTCAAATTTGCACTATTTATTTAAAATATTTTCATTGCTTTTTTTGTGAATATGATGTTAAAAATCTTTAATTTACTAATAAATGAGGTGGCTGCCATATCATTATTACAAGAAAGAGGTCTTTTGTCTGACAATTGAGTATACGAAAATGGCCACAATACGAAACTTTATGTTAATGATGAAACCATTTTGAAACCACAATGTTAAAAAGTGGAAAAAAAAAAAAAAAAAAACCCATTTGGAGGTGCAGAAAGAAGGGTCTGTGTGTTGGAAATTGGTTCAATGGTTTCAGAATATTATTTATCACTTCCTATTAGCTTTGTTTATTCTTGGGCAGAGGAGTTGACATTCATGAAATGGTATAATAAACCGCTTAATATGTGTGAAGTGCTGCAGTTGACTGGAATGATTACATGCGATAAATAATAGTAATAAGGGTAAGGATAAGGATTCTTAAAAATATGCTTAGGAAATGACATGTGAATACTATTGTCATTAATATATATTGTGTTGTTTATTTTTACATTCGTTCTTTATAAACTTGGCAAAATTATAACCGAGATCTTGGTGCAAATCTAAAATCACCATACATGGTTGGGGGCAGCTATAATAAAGAAGTACCAATGATTTCTCCTCCTGAATTGTAAGTAAATGTAAAACTATAAATTTTAATTTCAGTTTTATGGCTTAAGTGTTATGTTCCAAAGCCTTACTGCCTTTTACTGCAGATTTATGCAGTAAAATGGTTTAAGAACATATAATGAAGCTGTAAGCTGTACTTACTTTTATTAAAAGTTATAAGATATGTAAAAATTTAAAAGTACTACTTACCAAAATTTTATTCAGATTTTAAATTAAGTTAAAAAAATCTGTTTTCCATTTTTAACACTTACTGAAAGTCACTGAATATATAACTTTTTATGTATATGGTATTCTGCTTAATATTATTATTTCCTGATTTTGTAAACTTTAATTGCTTCATGCATTGTTGGTAATTAAATTATGATTTTTTCTGAATGAATTATGATTTATCGTATTCTGTTAATGGGACGGCAGTTGCCAAATGTGCACCAGGTTGTCAAATATGGTAACCTGTTTGGGGACCTACTCCATATTAGACTAATTTTTTTTCCAATATCTATGCTACTAATAATCATGCATACATAAATGTCCTTTTGAATTGTATATCTCTTTTTCTGTTATAAATGCATATTCATACCCAATTTCATTAATATCTGTCTCTTAGTTTTTTAAAAATTCGACACAATGTGCAAATCCTCTTAATTTTCCATACGAATGTATGCACTCACTTCCAAAAGTTAAGCACGGAGAGGAAAATGCTAATTTCCGGAAGCCAATCACAATTGAAGAGGATGCAATTCGCTGCAGAGGTAGATGGAAGTATGCAAATATATTAGGTAACAGCCAATCACACTTTTATGTCAAGAAATATACAAAAAAGGCAGTCTTAAAAGAAGCCAGCTTTATGAAGGGTTACAGAAGTTGATTCTAAGTGCTGATAGAAGGTGTTTAAAACTTTTGTACAATTTGTTTTAAGACATACGTGTTTCTATGACTTCCAGAAGACAAATGGAAGATTCTGAGCGCTGGCGTGCTGTGGGTAGCATTGAAGGAGGACAGTTGATCACAGATGTTGCTCTTTTCTTCGGTGCTCATCATTCTGTAATTTCATGTTTATGGAAACAATTCCAAACCACACAGACAGTTGTCTGAAGGCCCGTAGCTGGTCTTCCAAGGGTTACAACCCCCATGGAAGATCAATATATTACTATTGTAGCCAAGCGGAATCGCAGAGCGACCTCCACACGTGTGACATCTATGGTTACAGCATCCGTTGTTAAGGCAATATCTGCAGCTACTGTACGCCGAAGATTACATATGAGTGGACTGTACGCCCGGGTACCTCGAGTTTGTGTTCCTCTATCCGTCCAATCAAGAGGGGCGATTACAGTGGTGCCAGGAACATGTCATTTCGAATGTATCTGACTGGGGCAATGTCATGTTTACTGATGAGTCAAGATTTGCTCTGGAGCCAGATGACAAGCGTATAAGGATATGGCATAAACAACGAACACACAATCAGTCCCAAAACATGACGCATTCCAAGGCGGAAGCATTATGGTGTGGGCAGGGATTTCATTAGGATACTGCACCGACCTGAACATCTTTAAACGGGGTTCTTTGATGGCTGTCCGGTATCGAGCTGAAGTCCTAGAACCCATTGTGAGATTGTACGCTGCAGCAGTTGGCCCTACTTTTGTTTTAATGGACGATAACACACGTCCCGATAGAGCTGACATTGTCGATGACTACCTGGAGAGTGAAGGGATTGTGCATATGGCGGGGCAAGCATATTCGCCTGACCTTAATCCCATTGAAAATCTTTGTGATGCTTTCGGCCGTGCTGTATCTTCATGTTTTCCACCTCCAGCCACTCTTATTGAGCTGGAAACTGCTCTACAAGAAGAATGGCGATTGCTTAATTCTATGGTGGTTGACCATCTAATTGAAAGCATGGTCACAAGGTGTAAACTTCGTATACAAATGAGGAGGGGATCACATACCCTATTAATGTTCTTTTTTTTTTTTTTTCATTTTATGCTGTTTATTTTCACTTTATACGTAATTCTGTTTAAGCTTTCGGTATGCCATTATCTGATAACTTCCAAAAATTTAATATTGTTTTCATTTCTGTATATAATTATTTATTTTGTTTTATGTATAAATATATGTGCTACTTTCCTGCCGAATTTTGTGTCAAAGCAGTATTTGTTGATTTCTTTGCATTTTACATCTTCGTACTTATTTTTTGGAAGTGAGTGTATATTGTTTAATGTGCACAGTGTGTAGTTTGTGCAATTCTCTGATTTTTTTAAGTGAAAACTGATAACTGTTCACTTTCCTGTGTACACAACAGTATGTTTTTGCTTGAAAAATCATCAGAAAATTGCATAAATCCGGCAGTATGTACATTAAACATTATATGAATTACATTCATCATATATAAAATAGTTATAGATTTCATGAAGTTTTATGTACATTATGTTTAGACCTAAATGGTGACCTATTAACAGAAAAGTATCTAAATTATTCTGTTTCTTAATATATATTTATTTTGAGAGAATCATGCATAGTTTTAATCAGTATTGGAATGCTTTTTATAATTCCTTTCTAAAAATTAAATTTCATTTTTGAATTATACTTGAATAAAATTTACATTCTAATTTAAGGAATATATATATATTCTAAATGAAGTAAATATGAATAAATTAAAAAGCCTATTACTTGTGCTAAAGCTGCAAAGTAATAAACCAGTAATCCATAATAGAAAACTTTTCATGTACCATCTCCAAGAAACAGAAATTCAATGAAAACCAGGAATTGGGGGGGGCGCTAATCATGGTTGTAACTGAATTTCTGTCCCTTGGAGATGGTATATGAAAGTTTTTTAATAGACATGTGTGTGTATATATATATATATATAAATAAAAATTATCAGTGAAAACATATAGAAAGAAATTTAGAACGAATTTTTCACAAATACCAAAAATTGAAATTCAAATAAATAAATTTTAAAAAATCCTATAAATGTAGAAAAATAAGAATTCTGAAAATGTTAAAACAAAAATTAAATCATTACAAGAAAAACCCAAATAAATAAATGAATATTTTTGTGTGTTTATATCTGTAAATAAAAATTCTAATTTGCAATATCCACTCCATTATTTCCCCCTTTATCTCTTTTCTTATTTTCCTTTTCCAGTTTCCTAAAAATAGTAACTCTGTATATTTATACAATGCGTGTGCGCGTGAACGCGCGCTTATGTTAAAAAAAATATATTTTTATGTTTAACTACTTATTGTTTTCCGTAAGGTAAACACTTCTAATAAAATATCGTATATTTGCATAGAGACAAAGACGAGTAGGATGTTGTAATCTGTACATTTTCTTATTTGTTTAAAAAAAGCGTCTGCTTAATTTATTGCGCGCAATGATAAACTGGTGTGAATTTGGCTAAAATAAATCGACTATAAAATAAAGACTTCAGCGCAAGATCAGAAAGAAGAACCGGTTCATTCGTTAGTGTCACAAGAGTTACGTTTTGAACGAAATGGAGCGCAGAGAAGAGGGGAAAAAAAAAAGGCCAATCGTTTCGTCCCATCATACAACGCACCACCAACTCGCAAATAGCGTTTTTTGGGCAGATTTGTTATTTTTAAACCTTAACGCTTTATGCCGACATTTCAAATGAATTGCATCGCCACTGATCTCGTCAACTGTGTCCATTTGGACTAAAACTATCATGCACTGATGAATTCTGTTAAAGGCGATATTTTTTTGTAAATGCCGTGTATTTGTCTTGAACAGAAACGTTAAATTGCATTTTGATCTTTATGCTATAAAAGTAATTAGATAGATGTAAGTTTTTTTTTTATTTTCACGTATTTTCTGTTAATCATGTCAGACTTTAGTCAAAAACCGAGAAAACTTTCGGAGTATTTTCCACAACTTGTAGATATATCAATGAATATTAATTAATGAAAGACGCATTTACAACATTCCTCTTACAAATGTTGTGATTGTGATAAAATTAGAGGTAAGGATATAAAATTATTCTTGGTATTTCTTACTTATTATTTGCAGAGGTGAAATTCGTTGTTGCTGATGTTGCTTCTACTGCTTAATTTAAATTTATCAGCCGGGATGGGAATCTTTACTTTTTAAAAATGTTATTTTCGTATGTATCTTATTTTAGTGATAAGGATCTACTTCTGAAAGAATAAACTACTAAAATACTTTTGCATCTGAATAGAGATGGGAGGGTGATAATAAAGTAAATCGGACTACGTTACATTTCTGCAAAATATTTACAAATTATTTTTATTATAATTAGGGGCATAAATTGTAAAGGTTTTAATAGATTTACTCTTTGCCGTTATTTACTTATTTTGCATGTAATTTTTCTCTTCCCTTCTTCGAAAATGCCCGTATATTGTAGGTATCGTATACATTTAAAATTAAATAGAAATCACTTATAATTTGATATTCATTTCATCGAAAAACTTTGTATTTCAAAAGAGAGTCTATATGGTCTTTTGAAATGCTTACACAACAGCATCTGAGCGGTAAAGTCATTGAACACTGGTATTTCGATCTGGGTTCGATTCCAGACGAACGAACTGGCTGCATGGAATGTTTTCGTGGTTTCCTCTTGTAAACGTGTACATGAGGCACCCTTAGAAAATCCTCCGCAAAGGCATCCCTGCCGTTATGCAGATAGCCCTCGCGTGCTTTGCCAAAATCAGATATACCAAAACTTCCTGCATAACTAATGCTATTCTGAAGTTGAAATTTCTAATTTTAAATTGTGTAATTTTCTGCCGTATATTAGTATTTTGTACATTTATTTGCTGTACCGTTAGCTAAACGGGCGTTGGTTCTCAATAATTTGCTTAAATGATCTACTAGTAATGTGGTTGGATTTTTCGTTTTATCTGAATTCTTAGAGCTAAGTCTGCAGTCTGCAGTCTGCATTTGATGTCCGAAACTTTACCATATTGCTACAGAGAATGAATATCACGAAAGTCTGAAGCTGATCGTTTTAATTTTCTCGGCAATTGTAATTCAAACATTCTAATGTTTAAGAAGAGTCATATGACTTTCGTTATTTGTTATAAATCTTAATTTTTTTTTTTTTTTTGCCGTAGCCCAAAACGGCATTAGCCTCAATGAGCTATTAGTCTCGAAACGGGATTTTTCGTCATCACTGTAAACAGTTGTATCACTTTTCAAATTGTTGCTGTTAAATGTTATCGTCATGTATTATTTTTGAAGAACTGAAATAATGAAGAATCTGCATGTATGTAAGTAGTGTGTTCCTCGCATTATCAAACAATGATGGCAGCTAGGGCCATTACGTTTTGAATAACATAATCCTCCACCCGAACATTTTTACCTGAAAGTATGAATTTTGTATTTAATATTTTATATTTCATTTTTAGTAAAACTTATGGTTAACAGACTGAACGATTTGAAAGCGAGCAGTGGCAATACTGTACATAATAAAACATTTTTATCTCCATCGTGCGAGACTGTCAGTCGGAAATTCTAAAGATACTCTGTTTTTAATTATTTTGTGATTTTGCTGTTGAATTGAATGTGGCTTAGAATATGATTAATATTTCTGCGAAGAAAAGGATATTTAATTAATAAATTTATTACACAAAAGGTTAATAATAAAAAGACCCAAAAAAGAGTTTTACAAGCCATCTTACTAAAACTAAACATTCATGTGACGAGCTGAGAAAAGACTGGAAAAAATAGAAAAATGTATGCCAACACTTAAGACGCATCGGAAATTATAAACATATGCTGCTTTAAAATTTTTTAACTTTGTTGTTGAATTATATAGGGCGTAAATGCGAAGAAAATGATGCTTAATAAGAAAGCTAAAAAGAAATGGGTTAGCAGGAGTGAGTGCAACAGCAGACTGACAGACTGCGAATTAACCAAAAAGAGGGGGGGGGAAAGCTTAACAAATCCTTTTGGGAAACAGTTAAAATCTGAACTCGTTCTTATATCTAGGTGCCATATTGACGAGATTGTTACCGAGTGGTTAAGACCGCTGAATACTGGGATTTGGATTTGAGATGAACAAGCTGGCAAAACGTTTAGTTTTCGTACTTTTGCCTATGTGTGACATGAATACGAGCTAGTTTCATGTAGAAAGTTCTCCACAAAGGCATTCCTTCTAGGCAAATAGCCCTCACTCTGCAAAACGCTTTTTTTTTTCTTTTTATTTTTTAAATTTTGTGTATTAAATCTGTGAGAGTTAATATACATGCGGTCGCTTATGTGCACAGTTTATGAAAAAAAATTATACAAATTGCTATTTGTTGTCATAAATGATCCGAAGTTTTTTATAAAAAAGATTTGGTATTTTGATTATGATTGCTGTTAAGACGCAATTTCAAGTGTCTGTAGAGTTTCGTTTCGCATTAGCACATACTAAATTTTTATTTAATATATATTTTGTGTGCAAAATTTTCACAATATCTGAAAGAATGAAACGCTGATTTGTGATTTTAACCGAAGGCACCATATATAAAGATAAATGACTTCATAAAGATGCAAAACTACTGTAGCCAAATCTTACGCAGGAGTAGAATCTTACACCTTTGATTTCGGACTGCAGTCAGGACTGTCATTAGCCTGGCTTACTACTGTTGTCTAGAACGGCAAAATTCCGTAATTTTGAAATTACAGATGAATGTTCTGAGTTCGTTCTGAGATATTAGAACGGAAAGTAATTTTTTTTTTTTTTTTTTCTGGAGTTTAATGGAAACTTCGAATTCTGGAAATGTTACACGACCTATTTTAATTGCCATACGTTTTGAATGGTAATTCGGCATATTCTTTCTTAATTGTTGCTAGAAAAACAAATAATTTCACTTTTTGGTTATAAAATGAGTTTTTCTTTTGCCAGCTTTCACCACTTAACGGTTTTTGACTTTTGCCATAAAAATATTGTTAACTGTAAAATAAGCTGCTTGATTTTATTAGTCAGTGTAACGCTTAATCTTCTTGATGCAGGTAGAATATTTATCATTGTATATGTATGTATTCATGCGGAAGCTTTCTAGAAACGAAGTTAGATTTTTATTATTGTGTGTGTGTTTGTACTTATGAGAATGTTTTCTAGAAATGAAGTTTATAACATAAATATTGACATTTTTTCCTGTTTAGTTAGAATTTATTTCAACAAAGGAAGGTGTATTAGAAAGAGGGAGAACTACTGAAGAAATAATTTTTGTCTTCATTATAAGATATTTATTTTAGATTCACTAAGCGTCATTCAGCTGGACTAAATGTTATTAAACACCCTGATATTGTAAGGAAATTATTAAGATAAAAACTTCGAATTCTTAGATTATTCTCTTACATCAATTGAAACAATTACGGATTTGATTTACCACTCGACGAGGTAAATTTACTGTCGATGGGATTTCCGTTTAAAGGGCTTGTCTTAAATAGTTGGTTATAAATAGCTGAAAGAGAACCATATACTTGGAATCTAATGCGTTCTGTCCTACGTTCCTTACCTTTTCCTGTCAAAATACTGACATCCTATTTTGGATACTTTTCAGCGAGTATAGTTTTTATTCTCATACTTTTAGATTTCTAATCAGCTCTCGGCCTTACGTATTTAGGAAATTCACTTTGTAATGAATTTTTTACTCATTTCTGTATGGGCTGGAAGGCAGATAGTCAGGTAACCTTAATCAGTTAACCAAACTTATCACAGGTTGCGGATTTTTTAAGTTTTCGTACTTTCCTTTTATGCCTATTCACTTTCGAAGAAATTTTTTATAGAGATATCGGATAAAATTTATATATTAATTGAGTATTAAAAATGGGAAATTAAACTTGCACGTTTTTTTTTAATCTTTGGTTATAATAAATGTATATACATATATGGGAAATAAAAAGTAATGTAAATCAAAATTCTAATTTAAACTAGCGGTAACCCCTTATAATTCCCTCTCTCTATTCTAAAAATAGTAATAGTTACTTTTCAGGACTACATCATGTCTAGATCAATCATCTTGTATGGCTTGCGAAACGCTGATGGTGTAGTTAATTCGGAACCTGGACTTACTATTTCGGGAACCGAAACTTTTGTAATCTAAACCCAAAACCTTCTCTTGGTGAGCCTTCATATTTGCGCAGATGCATTTATTAGTTCTCTTGCAGTCAAGATGTTACTTCACTTCGTTTGCTTTGTCGTGCCGCTAACTATGCCATTATCTAAAATGTGATGCTATATATAAAATTGTGGGTGCATCCATAATCACGTGTGATGAAAAATTTGTTTTTGATAATTAGTTCGTATCCATAAATAAAAGTTCTATTCAATTCGCCCACGTCTGTCGACTAGTCCTATGTCATCTTTCTAACTACGCAGTAAAGTCTTCCCAGAATATAACGCAGAGAACCACCGTCAGTCTATTGCAGCTTATTCGAAGTCATATCACACACACACATATATATATGTGTATACAGTATCACATTTTTTATTTTGAAACAAATTTATCCCAATATTATTTCCGCTCCGTATGTTGCTGAAATTAATCAAAAATTAGACAAAAAGTAAGAAATTTAGAAATAAATCCACAAAGACACGAACGAAATGAAATTCAAAACCAATAAAGTCCAATATTCCCCATAAATATGTAAAAATCAAAAAATAGTCATCAAACCAGTAGAATTACAGAGAAGGGAAATAACGAAAATTACAAAAAATATAAAGGAAGAGAAATGCAATAAAAATCTGATTCAGCGTTATAAAGAGGGGGTCGGTTAAATTCAATTGAACCCCTCTCCCTTGAAAAACCACCGCGTTTCTCTTAAGTCAAAATTAGCTGTTGAAAC
This sequence comes from Stegodyphus mimosarum, assembly GCA_000611955.2. Taxonomy (NCBI): domain Eukaryota; kingdom Metazoa; phylum Arthropoda; class Arachnida; order Araneae; family Eresidae; genus Stegodyphus; species Stegodyphus mimosarum. Next base: position 61,683 of record KK117936.1, on the reverse strand, counting down.
ATTCTAAAATATTTAATTATAACAGTTAATCCGGAAATTTTTACGGGTGAACTGTTATTATTAAACTGTTATTATGAACAGAAATGCAGTCGCTTTCCAGCGGAGAGGGGTTCAGTTGAATCTGATCCACCTCCTCTTGACGTCGCACGAGATTTTTATTGCATTCCTCTTCCTATATGTTTTTTGTAATTTTCGTATTTCCCTTCTCTGTAATTGTAGTTTGATGACTTTTTTTTTTTTTTTCGGTTTTTACATACTTTTGGAGAATTTTGGATTTTTATTGGTTTTGAATTTCTTTTGCTTCGTGCCTTTGCTGGCTCTGAAGTTTTTACTTTCTGCTTATTATACATATATACATGTATATATGTAAATCTTATTTATAAATAACTGAACTTTTTCCCCTTTCTGAGGTTAAGTTTTCCGAGCCTAGAAATTCAGGAAATTGGATTGTATAAGAATATTGGAAGATTTTTTAAATATCCTTAAATGAAAATGATGTGCATTTTTAAGCACTATTGATAAATATTCAATCCAGATATGGCGAAAGGTTGACTTTACTATAACTAGCGACAGTTGTTGGCATATTTTATCTAACTGTGAGTTTGAAAGTGTTTATAAACTGCTTAATTACAATCTGAAATTCATAGTGTCATTTATTAGGACAAATTAATTATTGTATGAAGCAGATGTAAAGAAAACAAGTTTGATAGCTATGCTTTGTTATATATTGTATCGTTATTGTTTCTGTTGAGTGGGCTGAATCAAATTTTTAAATGATTAGGAGAGGAGAATATGTACGAGCGTAAGAAAAATAAATAATATTTACTCTGAAGCAGTTTACAAATACAAATATTTTAGCCAAAGAGGAGATGCTCCCTTCCACTTGCTTGTGCCCATATGACGTTTTACAGAAAGCTCGATATTATTATTTTCTATTAAATGAACTGTATAATTAAAAATGGACATTTTTGGGGACTTTTTTAACTATAGTAATAACGGTATTATTTCATAAAACAGTCTCGTAATAAAAAATCGATTAATATAAAGAGTTGTAAGAAATCTTATTTTAACATATTTTGTTTATTTTTAAAATAGTTATTAAATGGTTCACCTCAGAATACTAAGGTCGTAAAAAGTTGCATTGCTTCTAAACCATCGTAAATTTTTGGACAAATACTGCCACTCATAATAAATTGGCTATTGGAAACTTAACGTAAAAAATAAAATAAATTTATTGATAGTAAAAAGTATTCGTTATTGTGTAATAAGTTTAAAGGCAACTTATTGGAAAAAAAGATTTTCAAGAGAAAAAAAAGCATTGTTCGAGTATATGGAGAAGTGATATAAAGATAGTGAGCTAGGTTTCAAATAAATCTCTATTTTGTTTCTTTTGCAAAATTTCATTAGAGAAACATCTTTTATTTGAACTTCCTATCCCTTTTTTAAAGTTTACTCTCATGTAATCTAGAATTTTTCTAAATACTTGAAGCGACATATTCATCTCCCCCCTCTATTTTTACCCCTGCTTATTGATGTGCCATTATTGAACGATAGTGTGGTATTTGCGTAGCACTGGTGTGCGCAAAGCTCTCTGTCTTGGCCACGAGCCAAAAGTGATGGTAATGCAATCAGCTGAGACGCAGGATACGGGCTTTTAGACGCGAGTGCATACCTCACGTGATCAATGCGGAAGAGAGGTAAATACTTACCTTCAAACACACAGCTCGTGCAGATAAAGTAGTCGTGTTTGATATCTTCGCGAGTTAATGTTGGAAGGTCATGGTCTAACAGAAACACCTTGGTTTCCGAGAGCGACCTTATTTCTTGTTTGTTTACTGCATAAAATGGCAGAAGAGAAAAGAGCTTGAGAAAACATGCCTTTTTTAGCCTGGGCATCTGCCCTATGCATTCTTGCGCCTTTACTTTCTGTGTCCGTTCCTTGAATACTGAAAACTGAAGTTATATTACTGACATACTTTGTTTAGCTTGGCACTTTGTGTACCAACATTTTCTTTCAGTAACTGAATCATAGAAAATTAAACAGTGTTTGTTAGTACTTTGTTATTTTAAAGCAGTGCCTATATTTTGGTTATTGCTAATTTAAAACCTGCAGCTCAAGTCAGTTATTAACTTTGTTGTCCCTTGTACCAGTTTACATATGATCCGATTTATTTTGAATCTTGATGGGGAGGACTTAATATCTAGATAATTAAATGACAACAGTAGAATTGTTTTGGAATTCTTTTGCTTTTTGGGTTATTAGTGGTGCGCATGGTCTGGTGCGTATAGTCCTTTTTACCATACACAAATGTATGAAACCAAGCCACCAGGTTTTCAGAAAGTACTAGATTCCCAAAAAATAATCTTCAACACAACTATAAGGTGCTTTCAAAAGTTTGTTGCAATTATCGCCTCCTGCATAAAAAATGTCAAAAAAGGCGTTTGGTTTGTTTATACGATTAAGGCAAAAAACGCTGTGGCTATTTGCCTAACGGAAGGAATGCCTTCGTGGAGGACTTTCTAAGGGAAACTGGCTAATATCCACCGAAACGACATGTATCATTTCTCACATTATCTGCTAAACACTTCATTATATCATTTCTGACATTACCTGCTAGAAAGTGAAATACAGTAAAATTTTTGTACGTTTAAATTAATACCTGTCCAAGACAATTCAATAATACTAGGTACTAGTAATTAAAAAAAGTGTTATACTTTTATTGCATAAATTTATAATTTTTTGTAATAGTCAGCAGATTGTAAATAAAATGCACTGTAATTGCTGAAACTTAAAAATATTTATTTACTGATCAATTATGTGTGAAAATCAGGAGACTGTAAGTAAAACACTCATAGTGATGAAACATGATAATATTTATTCAGTTTCTGATATCTAAAGGATCAAATAGATAGAATTAGTCAATCAACGTAGTAGTTGATAATATCAGTAAATGAATAAAGCAAAGCACAAAAACCAGTGAACTGGTTCAAAAGTATTATTTCTTCTGTTCTCTGTTATTAAATAATCGGCATCGAGAGTGACCAGATTTTCATCACGAGTAGTCCTCCGCCCGAACATGTGCACCTCAAAGTCCGAATGCAAATATTGACCTTTAAAAAAAAATTACTTAGTATTTTGTGTAAATATCATGAATTTTTGCTTGAGAGATTAACAAACTGATTGATTGGCAAACTGAGGGATTAAAAAGCACTGTGTCCCCACTCTGCAAAGCGTAAGATGTTCATATTTCAAATTAAATCAGAAAAATCTTGGTTTGAAAAGTAATGTGTCGCCACTCGACAAACCATAAGATATTTTCCTGTTAAATTTAATAAAAGAACTGGCATTTTGAAAGAAATGTGTTGCCTCTGTCTGATATAAAATATTTTTATCTTCCACGCGCCAATTTGTTGCTATTTGGCGAAACATAAGATATTTTTCTTGGAAATTTAATATGTCTCTTAGCTATTAACAAAGTAAGCAGTTTAAAAGCAATAAGAACAGTTCTTTATTTCTGTTATTAATGGGACCTGTGAAATGACACTAGGATTTATTAAAAACACTATTTCGGGGAAAAAAAGGGAGGGGATTAAAATTATGTTTACTTGTTAGTGCAATTTAACAACTGGTGACATTTTGAATTACACAGCAACTGACTTTTGCGACAAAGTTTGAGACAAACTAAGAGAAAGTGATGCCAGAAAAGAAACTTCAGCGACTGAAGCTTCAGAAAACGGAAGGGGAAAGGAAAAAGAGAGGAACTGTCTTGGGTTGGAGTACGTTAATGTGCACTTCAACTGCCTTAAAAGGGCGGAAAAAGTCTTTATTTTTTAAATGATCCCGCACTTTAACGGAATAAATCAGGTAAACTGCACTTGAACGACTCTTTATCTTTAACGGTAACATAATAGAAGCTGATTCTGAAATATCTGGCAAATATGTAAACAGGTAGAGAGGATCGAAATAAGCAGATTTTGCAATCGAATGTATGTGTGGAAGTGGCTCATATAAGTACTGGCACATAAGCAAAGAATAAACTATAGGTAAGAATGAAAAACAGCTAAAGTAAACATTTTATTCATTCAGCTTTTTTTATAACAGGTGCTCAAAAGTGTAGACATCAAAAATAGTAAAATGTTTATTCTCGTGCAGCTCCCGCTCAATACTCTAGAACATTAAGTGATTTGGCAGCTGCCTTCTCGGGAATAGTTCTAAGGAAATGCAGAAAGAAATTCTGGAGCTATTAAAATTAAAATGCCGAGTTTTAATTTCGTTCAAAAGTAGTAATATTATGTCTTTTATGAGTTGGTAAAAGAAATACTGTTTTTAAGAACTGAAAAAATTGTTTGAAGTAAGTGTTTAGAGAGTATTAGGCTTTTCGGGGTAGGAAACGAGAAAATTCAGTTGTACCCGTGTAATAGATCTTACAGTTGCTAGTTGTTAGCTAGATGTCTTAATCACACCAGTAAAAATGAAAAAAATGCTATAATTCTTTACGAACTGTGTTTTCGGAGTTTTTAGATTGTGAGTTAAATTTACTTAGTATTTTGTGTAAATGTCATGAATGTTTGATTGAGGGATTAACAAACTGATTGATTGACAAACTGAGCGATTAAAAAGCAGTGTGTCGCCACTCTGCAAAGCGTAAGATGTTCATATTTCAAATTAAATCAGAAAGATCTTGGTTTGAAAAGTAATGTGTCGCCACTCGACAAACCATACGATATTTTCCTGTTAAATTTAATAAAAGAACTGGGCATTTTGAAAGAAATGTGTTGCCTCTGTCTGATATAAAATATTTTTATCTTCCACGCGCCAATTTGTTGCCATTTGGCGAAGCATAAGATATTTTTCTTGGAAATTTAATATGTCTCTTAGCTATTAACAAAGTAAGCAGTTTAAAAGCAATAAGAACAGTTCTTTATTTCTGTTATTGATGGGACCCGTGAAATTACACTAGGATTTATTAAAAACACTATGTCGGAAAAAAAAAGGGAGGGGATTAAAGTTATGTTTACTTGTAGTAATATTATGTCTTTTATAAGTTGGTAAAAGAAATACTGTTTTTAAGAACTGAAAAAATTGTTTGACGTAAGTGTTTAGAGAGTATTAGGCTTTTCAGGGTAGGAAACGAGAAAATTCAGTTGTACCCGTGTAATAGATCTTACAGTTGCTTGTTAGCTAG
>KK117936.1:31163-56469 GCA_000611955.2 Stegodyphus mimosarum | reverse complement strand
AAAAAAAAAAAAAAAAAATGCTATAATTCTTTACGAACTGTGTTTTCGGAGTTTTTAGATTGTGAGTTAATTTTTTTTTTCTTCTTGTTTTTAAAACTTATTTTTTGGAAGGAAGGAGTGATTGGATAAATTGTGTTTGAAAATCTGTTTTCTTTATGACAGAGATATAATCGGAGCGTTAAAAGGAAAAGTATCTTTTCAAAAAGTCAATTTACGAAACTGTTAAGTTTAAACACGCGTAGTCTATTCGCGGATTTAGAAGGAAAACTGCTATTTTCTCATTCCGTTCTTCAAAAAGTAAGCAAGGAACTGCACCATCATTTTGACGACTTTAAATATGTTGAAGTTGTAGAATCATTTCCTAAATATGCTTTGCATCAAGAATTTTGAGCTAACTTACATGCTTGTTCATATTGTTCAGAAACCAAAGTGAAACAGGTATAACTTTTCCTCCTAATATATTACTTGAGCTGCGGTAAATTCAAATTTATGACTGTATATTATGTTTCTTTCCGTTTGGAAAATATCTGTGCCGCTTAAGAATTCCCGCAACTGCATATTATATCGATTCCTGACGTAGCTTCTGACGATCAACACCCTCTTTATTCATTAGCATTATGAGTTCGCTTCGTTAAGCGAGGTGAATCTCTCCATTTAAATAGCCCTCGTTAATTATTTCGTATTAATATATTGTGTGCAGGAACAAGAATTGTATGAAGTTGGTACTTGTCTGAATCCGTACTTGTCATTGTCATGAGTTGCACATTTCAATTTCCTGAACTTTTCAAGATACAAAGTGCGAAATGGCCTTGTATAGTTTATTGCAAAAGTGATTTTCGTAGAGGTACTTCAGTGCGCTTTAAGTAAACAACACATACAAAGAATACGCTTCAAATTCTGAATAACGCATAGGAAGAATACGCTGCGAATCCTATACGAAAGGCGGTAGTTAAACTTCCATCGATCCAAGGTGTGAAAGCAAGCATTATACGTAGTAAATTTGTGTCATTAATTAACTTATAAGACTTCACTATCTTATAACACAAGCATCCAAGGATTAATTATTTCGGAGTGCCTAAAGTTTAATACCCTCTACCTTTACATCATAAAAATCAAAATAGTAAGCAGAATTAGGAAAGGATACATAGTAAGCGTTACAGAAAATTAAGAGGAAGTCAGCATGACTTTCAGAAAGTTCAAGGAGAAGAAAATAAAACTTTAAAAAATATTAAAAGGTTTTAGAAAAATTAGCGATTAGCAGCATTCGATCTCGGGACCTTTCAGTCTCGAATCTAATACCGCTGAGCTAGGGAGAGAACAAATATATTTGTAATGTCGGATTTTTTTATTGTTTTGGCATTTTATAATTTTTTTTTTTTTTTTAACACCTGGACAACACAAAAGTAAAAGCGAGTGGGAAAGCGATTAATAGGCCGCTTGGTTACATGAATACATTAAATATTTAAAATTCGTATAGTTAAAAATTAACGCTTTAATAAAGAAAAAGGGGGGGCGGAGTATTTTAGAGGTGTTTAATTGATACTTATCTTTTGTGGCGGTCTTGGTGAGAAAGTGAATGGCTTTGGCGCAACTAGCTCTCAGGAAAGTGCGATTTAGTGCCAAATGTTGTGAACATCCGCGAAAACGAAATTGATGACGGGGAACGATAAACCGGCGATTCGTTCATTATCGACTCAGCCCAAATTATTTAATATATACATATAGAAGGAATATTGATATAAATTTGTGTTTGTAATACTAAGATGACCAGATTTCGAATTTCGAAATTCGGGATGCTATATATATAATTTTTTAATAACTTTTTTTAGAAATAAATTATTTGGTTATTAATGCTGTTGTGGTGGAGGTGATGTGCAGGCGAAAAATTGGTTCTAAATTTCTTTCTTTATGTGTATATATATTCTACTTATGCATATCAATTATATATATATATAAATCAAAATAGATAATTCTTGTTTTATTTTTTAATAGTGATACATAATACTTTTAATAAATGAAAAGTAAAAATCAATTTTCATTTTTAAACAAAATAATAAATTTGTAACTCTCCTAAATTATTCTGATGAAGTTGCGTTATATTTCTCTGAAGCTTATTTAGCATCATCTGAGAGCTTATTTAGCATTAGAAGCTTAGAGCATCATTTTCGATCTTCATATAAAAGTCCGTGCAATTTTCATCAAAATTTACTTGGTGATCAACATACCTTTCAAAGCGTCCCCTTTAAGCTGTGCCTTATTATTAGTCCTTTCGTGGTTTTCCCCATGTGTAACTTGTGTATGAGCCTGTTTGCTTTAGAAAGTCCTCCACGAAGGTATCCTTCCCCTTAGGCAGATAGCCTTTGAGGCTTTGCCGTAATCACATAAAACAAACTTTTCACTAGTCCAAACTTAGTCCCAAAACTGTTCATAATACTCGGTCAGTTGCAGCGTTAGTGCCATAAAGACAAAAGAGAACCTGGGGCAATTTTAAAACATTTGAATGAAGAATCTGGTCTTAATAAATTTGTAATTATTTCTATCCACCTTTGACCTGATTACATCTTATTTTTTTACTATTACAATATTTTTCTTCTGTGATACATTGTTTAAAGTAAACATATTCCTTTTGTGTGTGTATGCACACACATACATACGTACATATATACCGGGGGGCCCATAATTAAACTGACAGTGCTCACAGTGTTCTGTAGCGCGATCTATTTGCGAGAATGACGCCACATTTTGTAGGAAGATTAAACAAGCCGAGGGACGAAGGATTCCGCGAAAAAACAAATTAGTTCCAAAAGTCACCGCTAGGGGAATATTTGGCTCTGTGTAATAGAAAATAGTGTTAACAAATGCAAATCAATACGGAAATTACCTTTTATTTTGCATTCAAATGAGGTTCAATGTGGTTGCCGTTGTTGTGGACCACATATTGCATTCTTTGCAGAGTATGCACAACAGCAGAAAGTAACATGTCTGCAGGAATCTCCCGTACAGTCCGTGATAGGTTATCCTACAACGTAGCCAGGTCCTGGACCACTCCTTGATAGACTTTGGACTTAAGGTAACCCCATAGCCAGAAGTCGCATGGGGTTAAGATCAGGCGACCGAGGTGGCCATGCAGTTGGAAAGTAGCGGCTAATGACTCTTTCTGCTGTGAATTTCTGTCGTAGCATCTGTTGCACTCGTACAGCAACGTGTGGAGGGGCTCTATCTTGCATGAAAATCATTTCCCCCAGGCATTGTCTTCGGTACGGCAGTCAAGAGTCACTAACCACTTTCTCGTCTGGGGTGCAGATCACAAATATTAGGTTAGAATAAAGTAAATATAAAACTAAAATACAAAGAGCTTTAACATTCTTATAAGAATTTTAATCAAAATCTACGCCAAGATAAGATTTTGCGTAACCTTCACAATCTTTCGCAGTTTTAATGTTTCCATAAGAGAATCAGTTCGTATTAATTGTACTAATCAAAATGGTTACATATAAATGATTGACCTTATTTGCTTTTAAAATTATTTTTTGATGCAGCTTATATGCTTTGAACGTAAATGTAAGTAATTGGGAGGGGGGAATATCAATCTGCCAAAAATGTTTTGTTTAGAAGATGATATCTGACTATTGACTCGAGTATTCAGTTTTTTTTTCAGTTATTGAATAAAATATTTTAGTTTATGTAATATTATGGTATGCAGTATCGATGTTTACTGTTGTGCTTAAAAATACTGGTCATTTGCAGAGGTGATCTTACGGAAGCGGTCTGCGTGAGGGTGCTCATCATGGTAGATTATTAAGATCTTTAGTACTCGTAATAAAGAATAGAAGGTTGGAAAGTTTAATAGAAGTTTGGAAAATAATTTGAAAAACTCATTTTGATGTGATTCAACTATTTGTATAGTTACTTTCACTGATACTTTGGAATCAGTTTGGGAAACGAAAATTGTCTCTCCTAACATTTCGCTATCAGTTTGCAAACCGAAAATTATATAATTGCTCTTTTGTATTAATTTTTATTTCATTTCGTTTGATAAGGTTTTTGTTTCGATTCGCATCTTTGTATCAGATTCATTAAAAAAAAGAAAAAGAAAAAAAGGAAAGAAAGAAAGAAAAATCTGAAGCAATGGGGTTTTTTAACATTTTATGTGTTACCTTTATTTATTAAATATCATGTTCTTTGCACTTAAACCATAAAATTCAGTTTAACAGCAATATCGCAAAATAATTTTAAAATGAGCATATCTTTAAATCTCGCGCGCTTGAGATAAAAATGTCTTTTTTCCATACTGCTTCCCCCCCCCCCCGTAAAAAAAAAAGACGTAAACTGAAGAATCTGTATGAAATGGATCAATTCTTCCCCACACCGGTACGAAGGAAACAATATTAGTGGTTAATATTGGTCATTAATCTTAACTTTCAAGTTAAGCAAATTTCGATTTCAAATAAAAATGCTCTAGAAATAATCTCATTTATGTCTCTTTTCATCTCGAGAGATTACTTGTTAGTGGATGCATGAGGAAGTTTGTTTCTTAATATTTGTTTATTGAAGTTTGTTTCTTATTATTATATTAATCATATATAAAAAAATCCGAGATTTAAAGGCAGAAGAATTTCAAGCGGATATTAATTTTTGTAATATTATACACTAATAAACTCCCGATTCTCTAGCGAATCGAATAAGCGAACGCGTGAAACTCTGCCTTAATGCGTTGTCACTGCGTTGAAATCACTAACGTTGGAAACGACAACTAAAATGAGCAATAACTAAAGAAGCAGCTCATGCGTTAAAGCTGATTCATCTCATAAAATCTTAAAACTAACATCAAAACAATTCACAAAATACAAATTATAAAATTAGATTATAATAATAAGGCTTATAACATTCTAATAGATTGCATTATTGGAATTTTAAAATTCGTAATTTTAGGCATATAAAAATAACATCTTACTTGTGTCCAAAATAAAAGTTTCAAAACTTAGGATTCGATTTTAAATTGCTTTACAAATCGTTGCCATCCGTAGCTTCAAATAAAGTGTAATTAAACATTTTGATATTTTCCAGTACTGAGTTAGTATTTTGCAAGTACTGAGTTAATTAAGAGTTCGTACGAACTTCGTAAATAAACATGCCACAAGCGGAGAAAAGTTAACCAAAAATTTTTAATTTTTTTTTTCTTTTTTTTACAACTTGAAGCAGTAACAATTTTTACAGATGAATATATATAGGACATATACAAGAATATACAGCTGGAGCAAATACGGATATCTGCATCAATTTACATCCCAGATATAAATAGCATAACAAATATAAAAAAAGTGACAAAATGTAACATTTTGAAAACGTAAATATTGATCAGCTGAGTTCGTCCACGCCACTTACGCTTTTTCTTTCCTTCTTTCTAATATAACATTGTTTTTAAAATTTCGCTTTAAAATTCATATGCTTCTAAAATTAAGTCAAAAAAGCAACCTCAGTTTGGCATAGATTTTTTAATAAATTTCTATCGATCAGTCATAGGTCCTTCTGTTCTTCAGGAAGAACAACAAAATTTTTTTCACAAAATTTTTTGCTCCTGAAGAAGAGGAATCTGTCGTCCTCAATTAAACAGTTCGAAAATTTTTACGTTTAGTTATTTTTTGGTGTGTAACGAAGGGTTTTAATATTATTATTTTATTTATTTATTTTAATAATATACCTGAGTTTGTCCTGATATAGAAACTATACTAATTTTCTTTTTTCTCTTTAAATTAAACTTTGTGCTTTGTGTGAAATTTGAACTGGGAATTGAGTGGTACTGCTACTAGCATTAAACAAAGAACAAATATGAAATTTCCATTGAAATATATCGCTTCTTGGTCTAACTGCTTGCCCTCCAGCCGCCTAAAACAGTTATTATAAAAAAAAATATATGTATAATGATTTTAATGAATCCAGCTAATGCAATTTCATGGAAGTGCGCAGTTGCCAAGTTCTGCCGAGTTGTTACTACGCCATCATCTCCAATCCATTGTGGCTATCATCCTACCATCAAACTGTTACAGATTGTATTACACACACACATATATTTCGAAATTCAAAGTTCAGGTTTCGAAGTGATAATTTTCGGGTGTAGTATTTCGCATATTCAAAATTTGGTGGCTCTAGGTGCAGCCTTTTCTTTCACAGTATGACATACAGATTCTTCATTATTTAATGAAGATAATGAATTCACTGTGTTTTTAAAAGAATACATAAATAAATAAATTTTACATAAAATCTCTCTTCAAAATGTCTGCTTCTGCAAAAGCTTGGAATTTGAAACAATATAAGGCTTTCTCGCTTTTTTAATGTTTTCTTCCTTGAGTTAGAGAGAATTTTCTATTTATAGAACTCGGTTCTTTCCAGCGTAGTCAACACGTTTCTTACAAGCTTTTGCGTCGGAGTAACCTCATCTATTTTTGTGAATGAAAAGACGTTTCGAATAATACTTCCAGGTTCACTGTCTTTTAGATTTAGAAGTGAGAGAAAACACTACCAGTAAAAAATGTTTTGTTGTTTTGTGTTAGAATTCATGGAAAATGTTTCTTTTTAAATGTTTTTTTAAGATACGAATGAAGTATTAGTGAAATCAATAAATCTGTGAATCAAAGAGGGTTATGACTGAATCAGTGCTATAGTAAGAAAATTTTTATGACGTGTTTATAAATATTTAGCAAAATTACTTAATGCTGCTTATTATTATCTAATTTTTGTATTATATAATTGTAGCCTAAATTATGAATCAAAAACTAATCACTGTTATGAAGCTTATTAATAATACAAATACGAAATCCACTTAAAAAAGTCTCAGACAGTGGGTTGCTAGTTTTATGACTGTCATTATCCAAAAATACACATATGGTAGATTTTCTTTAATTGATTGTTATTCATCCTTAAAAAAATTACTGTATAGAGAAATTTCTTTTTGTTGCTTGAAATCTGAACTTAAAATTTATTAACTACTGAAAAATTAATTCACTCAATATCTTTATATTATTTTTATATGATTTAATATTACACATTTAATTTCATATGGTTTAGTATTGCACATTAATAGCCAATTGGATAAGACCACTGAATATTGGTAATTCGATATGGCTTCCAACACTTGACAACGGGTTGGCTATATGAGTATTTTCGCGATTTTTTTTCCATTTATGATGTAAATACGAATTCCCACAGAAAATTTTCAGCAAATTTCCGTTGTAAGGTCTTCCGCAAAAGCATCACTTGCCTTAGACGGATAGCGCGTATGAACCGAGTCATATTCTATTAACAAATAAACATTTAATGTTGTGAATGTTATAGTTAGATATTAATGTCAGTTGTCACTGAGTGTTATACTGTCCTTTATTTCTCAGTATAGCCGAACAATAGGTGAGTGATTAAAATCGTCCAACTCTTCTAGTTCGATCCAGATTCAAATCCTGCTTAATAAGCTGGCTGCCTGAGAGCTTTCGTTGTTTTTCTCCTGTGTAATGCAAATACGAACCAGCTCCCTTAGAAAATGCTTCCCTAAGGCAGATACCCCTTGTATAATGTAATTAACTCTCTCGATATGTTTTGTAAAATTTCAGTATATTCGAAGAATTATTGTGTCCAAACTGCACATCGCAATCAGTTAGCTTTCAGAACTTGCTGGTGCGATCCACGTTGTATAACCGAAAAATGTGCGAAAGTATGGGCGCATGCAATGCTGAGTTTCAAAATAAGGACTGTGTGGATGATTTTTTTGGTCATGTGTGTGTGTGTGGGGGGGGGGGTTGATTGCTTAGTTAAATAATTTTGACGTGTTTCTTTACGAGCTGTTTCAACTAATGAATAATGAATACACAGTACAACTAGTGAATACAGCTAATTCCTAAGATTGGCAGAATTCCAATTTAAATTGAGGTTGGGCAGTCTTGCATTAGGGGCCGAAATTTTATTCATTCAGGAACTGTATTGTTTCTGGATTAAGCTATGTAATTTTTGAAATTATATGTCATGGATAGCCATTTTTCTTCTGATATAGAATAGGTTGTGAGCAAAAAACTTTTAGATACATTTCAGTACATCTGCTAATTCATTCTGCTTTGACATCAAACGTATCTGTTCATTTCAAATGTAATGTATAGAATTCCAGTCAAATACTCAACATAAAAATCAGGTTCGATTTTTAGAAGTTGTACGTACCCAAGAAAAATTCTTTCACAAACATACCTTGTTCATGGTATCACTTTTCGAAGATATGTATATTAGCGACTAACTTTTTCTCCGTATAAAGCACGCAGTAAAGTAATATGGGAACAAAAATTTTAATATTTTTTCTTTCTGAGGGTTTGTGAATTTGGAGTGATTGATGACTACACTTCAAGAAGAATCAAAACACAATTTATTCGTCAGTATTACACAGGACGCGTTACAGTCGTCGAAAAACTCTGACAAACACGCTGAAACAGGCAGCAACACAGGCTTTCCGGATATCATTCTATAACAGTGAAGACAGCTTCACAGCAAAGCACTACAGAACAGCTCCCGACTCGGTTCGGTTGCTCTCAAGCTAATCTCTGAACTCAAAGCACTACGAATGAACTCAACATACTCCCTTACTGAGTACCGGCATGGTATATATAGCTTTTGACCTGCCTTCGAGAACTTTCTTGGGGAAACCGGTAAGCGTTCGTTCTAGAATGTTCTTGCTTCGTCTATGGCATATCTATAATTTTTTCGCCAAATGTTGCCAATTGGATGATTGCGCGCCAAATCTTGCAACCCTTCCTTTCTTTGCCACTTCCTGGCAACTCTATCCTCGCTTTGCGGGGGAAGCTATCTTACCGCAGCTGGGTATTTTGCAACTCTTTTACCATGTTCGTTAAATTAAGTACATATTAGAGGAAAACAGGCTCAGTGCTCACTTTAATATATTAATATCATGTTTTTAGAATTTTATCCTTTAGAATTTGAAAGTAAATGTAATTTTTATCAGACAGAATAATTACACTAGTTCTATTGTTATTAAATTCTGCATGTGGCCGTTGGCATGTTTCATGAGAGCCTTGGCAGATCCTTGTTGGGCTAGGCGGTCCATTAGCTTTGAAAGGCTGTACATCTATGTTACAGAGTATTTAACATTCTTATTTAAAAATCTCAACTGTAGTCAGTAGTGCTTCAGTAGGATACCGAAGGGCCTGGATTCGAATCCCGAAGAAGACATGGAGGCAAACTGTCTGTCCACTCATAGGAGGTAACGGTAGCCGCCTATTAGGTGCTCCATTATAAAATGACCACCACTTCTGGCCTTAATAGCGGTGAAAGCCTAAAAATGGCTAGTGTCCGTCATTAAAAGTAAATAAATAAAAAGTTGTTATATTCTAATATGTATGAACCGTTGTCAAATATTTGGAAAACTTTTTGTTTGTTTCAAATTCCATTAAATATGCCACAGTGTTTTTTAACTGATGCTACTCGGAGCCATCTCTACCTCGATTTGTCAGGTGGAATGCCATCAAATTTGGTAGGGAGCCTAATGCGATATGGGAAAGATATTATGTGAATATAAATATTGCTGAAAGTTACCGACAGGGAAAAATGTGGTGCTGTTGTATTCTACACAGCTGAGAACTACAAAATCAATAATAAAGAAGAAATTTCAGTGCATCACTGCTTTAATGCAGCAAATGACCTGCTCCAAAGGATTACAGAGATGATATTTCAGTGTACTATAGCACTTTATTTTGTAAAAGCGGTTCCTCGGTGAGGGCATAGATCTCTTACAATGTCGCCAATGAAGTGAGAACTGAATTAATTGAATAAGAAATATATATTTAACGAAATTCGAGGAAATAAATAAGTTTAAATGAAGTGCAGTGAAAAAAAAATGCGTATAATTTACTAGGCTGTGCAAGGAAGCCATGTGATGTCCACATAATTTTTTTCCAAAACGGATTGTGAAGTAGATTTAATGCAGATTCAGAAGACCTTTTTTCGTGACGTCTGTAAGCACGTATGTATCTCACATAACTCAAAAACGAGGAGCCGTAGAACGATGAAAATTTGTATATGTGGTTGCTATAACATGCTGTTGTTCACCTACCTTTTTCGTTGCAGTCGGCGGCACCAAACATATATATATATATATTAAATGTTAGACCTTCATATTGTAGGAACAGAATTTTATTCATTTTCGCTCCGACTCTTACTTTTTTATTTTTATGTGTATACAGACACACACACATATATACATATTATTATTATTATTAGAAAAGATATTTATATATCATTTCCTAGGAAAAGAAATTGAATTAAAGCTATGAATTATTAGAGAAAACTTTAGTAAGTATTTTTAAGTAATTTTTCCATATCAGTATCCAAAGTTATCTAGATTGACTTGGAGTTACACTTACTTGGTATCCAAAGTTATCTAGACTAACTTGGAGTTAGACTGACTTGACAAGTTATACTGACTTAAGAAAATTACTTAAAAATACTTGTAGAGATATTAGGTTATTTCGAAAGCAGGAGCGATGAAAAATGAGCAGTGCCTCGCCGGGACTCGAACCAGGGACTTATTGATTACGCGTCGAGTGCGCTGACCACTACACCACGAAGGCATGTGAAGAAGGCGGGAGGAATACTTATATACTTACTAAAGTTTTTTTAATAATTCATAGCTTTAATTAAGTTTCTTTTCCTTGAAGATGATATATAAATATCTTTTTTAATAATAAATTATTGAGTTATTACTTAACAGCTTTAGTGCAAGTTTCAGGCATTTTGAATTACTCATAATTATTTTTACTTATAAATATATATATATGTGTGTGTAAAAAAAACATTCTAGATTTGGTGCTCTCCTCTTAAATTCATCTGTTCTCTCAAATTCGAGATCTTTTTATGTTATGTAACGCTGCTGGAAAAGGGCAACAAAGCTAATATTAAGCAGTCATAGCTTGTTTCTACAATTACGTCAAACTTAGTATGAATACTTCTGGCGAGTTAATTACATCATTATTCTGCTGCATTCCTTTCCCTAGCTTCCGCCATTGCTAACGTATCTTCTATGCTCTGCTAAAATGATGTCGTACCCATTAACCTGTGCAAATTGCATATAAGAAGTTGTAGGGTTTATATTTATTTTAACTAACATTTATTTTAAGTTCATATTCCTTTCCTTTTTAGCCTTCATTTTTCCCCTAGAAATGCCCGTGCCAGAGTATGTAAATTACAGTAGCACGCGCAGTTTATTCAAATTTAGCGGAAGCTAGTTGAGTTAAATAGTAGACGAAACGAGCGTGAAAAGGTCTTGCTTTGAAGCTACGCTGGAGAGATTGCTCGGTAGAATTTAGATCAGCGCGTGTCGGCCTTTGTGCCTAGCTTTGCAGAAGTGCTAGACCTTCAACTGTTAAATCAGTAATCTTGCTGAATATCAGCGATAATTAAAAACGCGGTTAGTTAAGATCTCAGAGCCTCGTCGGTAGTGTTTGACATTTGTTCATCTAGTTTCTTATTTTCAGTTTTACCTTACTTTTAGTTCAACCGCCGAGTTGGCGCAGTTTGTGAGCGTCGAGGAGACGCAGTTGTAATTTTAAAAGTACAATAAAAGGGTTTCAACCCCTTCGCACGTTTTTGTGACTCACTATCCCAGTGACTTACAAGTTGGGCCAGAGAGATCTTACAAAGTTATTGTAATTGTTATGATTAAATAGTATATTGTCTACAAGGAATTATTCTAGTGTACTTGGAAATCTGGAAATAAAGATGATAATTGGCTGAATTTAGTTTGGTATCAACGCTTTCCTCTTGCCGGACCACTCAGCCATCGCGACTGTGTTTCGAAAACATCACATATATATATGACGTAATAAGCTGCCAGAGGTATTTATACCAGAGTAGGTGCGATTCTAGAGACAAGCTAATATTAGTTTTGGTTGCCTTTTTCGGTAGCGTTACATAACGTAGAAAATTCTCGAATTTGGGAGAACAGATGAATTTAGGGGAGAGAACCAAATTTAGTACCAAATTAGAGTGTTAATTTTGAGATCCCAGTTAGTTTTTAAAGCAACAATCGTATTTTGTTATATCTTAGACACACACACACATATTTCCTCTGATGAAGTGATATTGAATTCCTATTCTATTGGGATTTTTTAAATTTCATAAATTTTTGAATTGCAGTATGCTTGTTTAAAAGTTTTGGTTTCAACAATTTTAAAAATTCTTTGTTGCATTTATAGGATTTTTTAAAATTTATTAATTATGAATTTCAATTTTCGTCTTTATGAAAAAGTAGTTCTAAATTTCTTACTTTATGTCTTTACTGATATTTTTTCAGCAGCTTAATGCTCGAAAATACTAGGCATATTTATATTTTGTTTTAAAAAAATATTTTGTAATTATATATATATATATTGCCATTCTGTTACCCGGCTCATAAGCGCAGTTTTTTTATTTTTGTATATTGGTAAATTGCGCATTTTTTGCTAAATTATGTTATTGTTATGTTCCGGTTAACGTTTTTATGGCATTATTTAATCTGCGTGCAATAATTTTAGAATCATCAATAATTTAAAAGTTTTAATTGGCGCTGCTAAGTCTAATCGAGGTCGCCACTTGTGTACATTTGAAACTCTTAGTAGAATAGTGAATTAGTCAGTTGTGCACCAAGTTCGCTGTCTTTTTGCCCAGTGTTGATTTTCGTAGCACACAACTGAAAGTTAACTTATGGGCATAAGTTAACTTTCGATTGTGGGCACCGAAAATTTTGACTTCCTGCCCGCTGGCCGAATCGCTTGTTTTTGCGCAGTTAAAAGTTTAATCTAAACGCGTAACGAGGCCTCCATTTGTTTACATTTGAAACTCAAAGTGGAACAGTCAATTAAGCCAATTTGTCCACTAACTTCAGTGTCTTTTTTGGCCTGGTATTGGTTTCCAAAAATCTTGGCTACTCTGATTTAGTATTAGTTTAGATTTTTGTTAAATTTTTGCCTTCATAATCTTTCTCCCTTTTGGGGAGGCGGATCGCATTGATGAAATTAGCTATAGATTTAGCATACTTTCAGCGTATGTTTTTGTTAAGTTGGCTGAAAATCATTGCCAAATAATAATTTGAAAAATTTATGTAATGATTTATTTTTACCTTAGCACATACACACTTCTTTTGAAATAAGAAACTAATATAATATTCATAAATACAGAAAAATTGCAGTTGGGAATACAGAATTGTTTCAAAGTAATTTGTTAACAGGCTTTTACAAGTAAATAACATTTTTTACGCATAAGTAATTCAAAGACCTTTGAATGAAAGTCACATTTAGTCATAAATCATTTAATTACAATAATTCAAAACTCGGACTTCTGATGTATACTATATGAAATTATTGATAATAAAAGGAAAAGTATTTGAATAAAAATTAATTTTATTTACTCTTTAAAGTACTTATAAATTTTTAAAAAGATTAAGCAAAAGCTTTTTACATTAATTTTGAAAAAGTTCGTCGAGCAATAAAAAATGATCTCAAAATCAAACTCGGGCATAATTATTGTTGTAATCTGAATTCTTTAAATAAAATTTAAAATTTGGCTTGTAAACCTTTATTTACTACAACGGCTTTTAAACTATTAGGGACTGAACGAACTAATTTTTCGCAATAATTAAAAATAATTTTTGACAATTCTTTTTCAATATCTATTCTAAATCTTTTGAATTCGATATGAGAGGATTTTTTAATTTTTCTTCCAGGGTAGCGCATAAATTTTCATTTAAGTCTGGAGATTGAGTCTGAGTAATAAAATAACCACAGTCTAACAATTAAGGCTGTATGATTCGGATCGTTTTCTTAATAAAAGTGAAAGCAATCGTCTATACCTACTTTTTGAGCTGAGCACTCCATTGAAAATTTTCTTTCAGAATTTGTAAATATATTTTTATCCGTGAATGATATGAAGATTACCTGGTCCGGCAGCTGACATTATTTCCGCATGTTTAAGAATGATACATCACCATGTTTAAGAATGAGTTTTAAATTTTTTCATAGAATAATTTTGATTGTTTCTAAACTAGTTTTTTTTTTTTTTTTTCCAAAAATGCTTTTGCTTCTACAGCCAATTTTAGAGCATTTAATTTTGGATTTTTCTTTACTTCTCGTATGATCTAACAGTTTTCAGAAACCAGTAAAAATCTTTCTTTTGCGTAGAACTCACCAGTGGCCAAACAGTAAAATCGTTGAAACAGCGGTAATTCGACTTGGGTTTGAATCCCAGTTGAACGGGCTGGTTTCATGGGCGTTTTCGCCACCTGTAGCGTGAATATGAACCAGTTTCCCTTAGAAAGACCTCCACGAAGGCATTCCTTTCCTTAGGCAGATAGCCGTCGCGTGCTTCTTCAGAATCAAATCAATCATTTGTTTATTTTTGATCTATTGTCAATGGTGTTTTTGTTTGAAATTGCTTGATTACATCACGTGCTTCGTTATACTACGTATGCAATATTTTTTACATATACAGTACTTTTTACTTGCAATCCGTAATTAAAATGCTTTATTATAAGCTCATGAATTTCCGAAAGTTTCTCCAGATTACGGTCCCATTCTCAATCATCAGAACGAAAATTACTAAGCAAAGAACGAATTAAACTAATATATCAGTACTAACAACAGGAAACTAATTAAAATTTTTGCACATTTTAAGTAAGAAAAATCGCAAAAAGGTAACTGTCCGTTTTTATGAGACTAGTTTTCACTTCAAAAGCTCCCTCCCCTCAAAAAAAAAAAAAAAAAAAAAAAAAGAAGAGTAGCTGTAATAATAAATTTTCTTCTTTTGTTTATGATAAATTAATAGCTATTCAAACGCTGTTTGATGAAGGTTATTTGGCTATTTTACGTTTTATTTAAATTATTTCTTATATTGAAATGCAAAAGTGTCCGACTCTGCTTTGAGCCTCTATAAGTCTTTAGAAGCAAACTGAATCATTAACTGTATATTATTTTATCTAATCATTCTGTTCTATAAGACTGTAAGATTTGTGGTATATTATTAAAGTACAATTTTTCGTTATTTTTGTCTTCTTTTATGCCGCGATAACTACTGCCTATTCTAAAGTTACCATCACCACAACAGTTAGTCGCTGAAGCCGAAAGTATTCCCCCCTTTTTTTTAATGTTTAATGAACGTTGAATGATTTGAAATTGCTTTAAAATTATTGTATACATGATGTAATTTGAAAATTTAAATTACTAATTTAAAAAAAAAGGCGACGCAGTATGATATCTTTTCAATTAACAATTATGTTTTAAAAATGAAGTTAGTGTTTGGGTCGAAGATCTACCTATTGATCATGCGTGATTTATACAGTTTTTACTTAAACATGGAATAACAGATCAAGGTTAAATGAACTGACGATGAAACTAAAAATTTTATTCAATTCAACGCATTGAAGAGAAGACCCTAAACTCTGTAGCCTTAACATTTTTAACTATTTATTTTGAAAAATAATACAAGTGGCATACATTTTTATAAATGGTAAAGTTGCATAGTGTGTTAACATGTAACATAGAAAACCTTTTTATACTTTGCCGTGTTCATATAAATAAATAAATGTTATTTGGCACTTCACACGCATATATGATTTTTTTCATTTGTAAATGCTTTGATTTTTTTTTCCTGTTATACAGTGCTTGCGTGGCAAATTGTTATTTCAAAATTAATTTCTTTCTTTAAGAAGTCAAATTATAAAATTAAATATTAAATCTAATGTTTTTACTTAAAATTTCATATCATAATCATTTTATCTGTTATTGGCTCAAATAGTATTCATTAAAAAATAACGAAAACAGTGTAAAACATTTGTGAATTATTAGTAGTCAGTTGAAAATACCGTGGCTTTAAAATATGCGAGAATCCGTGTACGCAGTTACAGACAAGCTTTCCTTAAAACATCCAGTTAGCGCACTGATAGTGCATTTGCTGTTAAATGTTGTATTCTTGATAATAACCTATCTCCTTTCACTACAGAATGACGCTTTCCGTCCGTAGAAAATGGAGATAAAAAGAAATAGGTTAAAAAAAACCTGTACATTCATGTTGTTACTTATCTTTGGCGACTTGCGTTTTATTCAGATCATATCTAAATTCACCCCTTATTCTTGTTTGTTGGCAGAAGGAAATAAATATTCGTAAATAGTAAAATAGAGATTAACAGATATTAAGGATAAAAAATGTAGATTTATTTGAAACGTTGTTTCTTGACGCTTGAAGCAACGCAGAATAGCGAATATTTAACAAAGGTAAATATTTAAAGTCATACTTTTGTAGAAAATCTAGAAATCTAATAGTAAAAATTTTTATTTTTTTAAGTTACAATAATAAATTTAATAGCAAAATAATTTAATTTTTAATGAAAGGGAAAAAAGTGCTTGCATACACCTATTCATTTTTAACGATATTAATTTTTTAAGCTGAATATTCGAGTAGCTAAAGTCGGGAAGCATTGGTAAGTATTCTAGACTTTACATTAAATGGTTGTTGGTTTGACTTTATGATGTTTCTGCATATGAGTAGCATTAATATTAGCCAATTTTCTCTTCGAAGGCATCTTCTTTTTTGACAGGTAACCCACGCGTATTTTGCTAAAATATAATCCAAGGCTGGGTTGAAATCATTTCAGATAAAGATCGATTCTAAGTAATTATCTTAGTAACACTCAATTTAGAGTTTTTAATTTTTAGTGTTCAAAAACATGATTTAGAAGTCAAATTTTATCAAGCAATTTACTAATAATTAAGCTGAAGACAAGTAGAAAATACTGCAAACAAAAATTTTGACTCGCCTACCATTTTAAAAGTTATATAGAGGTTATTTGCACATTTTTACACTTTTTGATGGGGAAATATTGAAAATCTCAAACATTGCAGAAAAATTGTATGGTAGAAATTTATCCTTTTTTTTATTCTTAATTATATTTTAAAATATAGTTAATTAAAATCTGTATTAAAAATGATAAAAAAAAGGATTTTGGTCAAAAACTGTGTGTTTGCCTTTTTAAAAGACAAATCTTACAACTTCCGAATTGAAATCGTTTCTCATAATCATGGGATTGACATTTCTAAATGCAAAATAGGCAATGTTTTTTGCTGTAAATCTGAAAACATCCAAGCGTAGCCTTTATTTGAGCGAAAAGCTAACAAACCAGTATCAGAAGATATTGCATATTTTTATATCTGATCAAAAATAAAGTCTTTGGTCTTGAAAGAAAGACATTAAAAAATATATGTAACATCTTTTAAAATTCTCTGTCAATAGTAAACAAAATAATAACAAAGCTTGGAAGCGTAATGTTTGTGGCCTTTTACATATGATTGAATGCATAGTATGATGATTAGCATATGTTTGAATTAACACTGAATTGTATAACTTTTTATGGAAATGCGGTTATTGTCATTGTCGCTAAAGTTTAGATTTCGAAATTACTTAATAAAAAATTCGGTGTATTAATGTGAAAGCAGGTGAAAGGACTTGTAATTTTAAAAATTATAAAAAGTTTTAATAAAAGATTTACGCTTGTTTCTGACCTTTTTACTAGGAAAAAAGTTAAAGAAATTCTAAAAATATATTAAAGTCACAGTTGTGTATAATCAAAATAGCATCTTTACTCATACTCTTAAAGACGAATTTTCCTGTCTGTATTGCCATCAAGGAATGCATCTATATCACCATATAAATGCTACCAGCTACACATCTAAGTATTACAGTTGTATTTCTTGAAACGACAAAAGAGAGATGTATTTAACTCTTTTTTTTGCTCATATTGCTTTAAATCCTTTGACGTTTCAGAGAAATGCAACTAAATAGAGCTTTAAGGAAACATTTCTGTTGAAATATTAATTATAAGGCAAAATATTCTCTTTAAAGGTACCTAACCAGATTCTGTTGTTGAATAATATTAATAACTCAATATCTGGAATCTTACGCAAGTATTTAATAAAAATAATTTATATACTACTTATAATGCGTAAATAACGGCACATCTGATAAAATTGTATGAGTTCAAAGTTTTTATCAGTGCATAAATCAATTATAATTATTTGTTTCTGTTTACTCGTAATAACTTTGTAAAGTAAACTTAAAATACTCGTGTGAAAAACCGCTATCCAAGTCCTAAATGTTAAACCATTCTCGTTAACCATGACTTGCTTTCCTTCACTAAATATTCCTATAATTTTTTTCATGTATTTTTTCTATATTTAGAAAAACCGAAGCAGTATGCTTTTGAAATGTGAAATCAATTAGGTAAGGTGCAAACGTTGATAGCTATCGGATTAATGAAATTTTTTAATTCATTTTTCAAAAATATTTTCCTTTTTAGTTCTTAAGAAAGAATATTCTGTGTACGGAGTGAGAAAATGATGACCCAGTTTCTTTCGTCTGATTAAATTGCGTACTTAATTCCTTACACAATTACTGTGTTGATTATTGTAGTTGTCTGTATGTTTGTTTTAATAGCAGTTAATGCTGATGCATTTCATTACTACTGGATATTATTTCCCTAAGTTTAACCTGTCGGTTCCATAATACTCGTCGGAATTCTTGCGTATCGTTCCCTGTTCTTCGTTCACTGTTTCGCCACAACTGGAAGAAATTGTTTGAATTTAAATAATATAGCTGGTTATGCCTTTTAAGTGATAGCAGCCCACTAGTGACAGATTGAATAACAACTGGTGAATGTCGATTGTTCGTCTTGGGTTCGGTTCTCTTTGACTGAATGTGATCACCTATGGTTGACCGGTTAAAGACTTCTAAAAAATGCTTATAGTTCATCTCAGAAAAAGAAGAAGAATTCAGACTCTTAAAAAAATTTTATATCGTAATTCATTTATCCAAGCCTTCATTTTTTTGTAATAATTCATTGTAAGGAATTTAGACTCCTGAAGACTTAAACTGATTATTGAATTTAAGTAACGATAAAAGATTTTCCGAGTTTTAAGTACTTGCAGCCGAGAGCTGTCGGGTTAGATATTTGCCGGCGGACTGGCTGATTTTCGTGGCTGTTATCATGATTTTATCATTGTGTAACGTAAAAAAATTCTCCATGAAGGCTTTCTCTCTCAAAAATAGATAAATGTTTTTACCAGAATGTTTTTTACATGCTTTTTCAGAATAAAATTGAAAAACTAGGCTTTATTACTGTTTCAGATTTTACCCATACAAAATTTTAAACCACAAATAATTAAAATATATATAAAACTACATTTAAAATTGTACAGCAGTACTTGATTCTCGGTGATGTGGTTGATTGGTTATTCGATGTAATTAATATGTTATAAATGAATGAATTTACGTTTTATAAATGAAGTATGTTTAATGTGTCCATTCGCAGTGAGTTTGCCGCCTTTGATATTCTTTGAGTTATAAATCATAGGGAGAGTAAGGGGCGGACCTGCTTCGTTTATTGCCATGTTAGTAAGAATTTGCATTATTAGACAGCAGCTTTGTTCAGTAGATACTGATTAATTCGGAAGTAGGTTCCAGCGTTTTCCTTGTGACGCAATTTCACGGTTGTGTTGTGACCTTTCTTACTTCTCTGACAATAAGATAGAACAAGCCCACAAAATTCATCGTGGCAAGGAGCGCAAGTTGCGCCTGTTGCTGGCAAGAGCTTTGAGTCTGATTTCAGTAGACATACAGCCGTCTTTAGAGGACATAGAGCACATAGTCAGTACACCGGTTTGCTGTCGTTTTTCTTTTTCTGTTGTGATCTCTGTATATTTGCTCAGTGTATGAAAATGAGTCATATTTCTTCCTTAGATTACGTGAAGCACTTTTAAAATGTGGCGAATACTTTAGTGATGCAATTATACATGTAGAGGAACGCAGTGAAAAATCGGGAATTTCTAAATTTTATTCTGAATAATTCTAGAGAAGGTATTATCCTGCAGGCCGTCTATTGAAAACTTGTAACTAGGCATTTTCCGAACTTTGTGTTTAACATCACGAAAAGGCCAACAAAGATATGTATAGCAGGCATGAAAAAAAAATTGCTTCATAAAGAGACATTCTGTTAATGCGAGCAGTGTTTCTTCATGTACAAAGCAATCTAGGAAAACGCCTCGCCTTTTCATTTAGAATTAAACACGAGGAGAGCTATGGGTGTTATGCAGCTTTAGCAAGAGTTGACCTTTGGTGAGCCCCGTAATACTAGAAAGAAATCTGAAAAAGGAAATTAAATAGCTTATTTGTAAATCGAGAGGGCCGTTCGAAGAAAATTTCACTACGAATGTGTAATTTAATGCGTATGGTCCCCTTCTCCGTTTTTAGGACTACAAAAATTTCTTCTTTTGTCTTCATTGAAAGTTAAAATGTTGCTGTGGCCGACGTGTATAATCTGATTGGATTTTTCAACTATATTTCTTTTTAGGTAAATAAACTAAGAAACCAAACGAGCACAGAACCAGTTGCGTGCTTCTGCTTATTTCTTCGATTTTAAGCCGTTCAAGAAATAATTAAACCCTTCACTTTCATTTGCTTTTTGCTAAGTACTATTTTACTTATATTGTGAAAGAAACTTTCTTAAAGTAATTGTAAAAATTTAAGTAATCAAACTATTAAATAATGTTGTTATTACATCGGCTTAATTGGAAAGATCAATCCAACATATAAAACAGCTCAAGTATCACATAAGAGCAATGATATATAATAAAAACGAACAAATATTTAAAGTAAGAACCAGAACAAGTGAAGGTCACGAAGTGCAAGGAGTATAAATGAAGTACAAGGAGTTCATGAAAATTCTAGTATTCCATTATAATTTCCTTATCTCATCACTCTTTATCTAGCTCTGGACGTATAAGAAGATGCTCTGCATTCATGATGACCGAATTACAAATTTGGCATATACTAGACGGAAGGATGCCAATTTTATTAAGATGACGTTGCCATGCAATCGTGGTCTGTTTGCAGTCTGAAGTTTGCCAAGGCCTCTTTGCGAGGTTTTTGACAAAACTTTTGCCAAGTGTCTTGAGTGTTAGCCCACGATTTGCCTGTTGATTTTGCTACCTGGTCAGATTTAAGAGTATCCATTAATTTCTCAAAAATATGCTTTTTAAATAACTGTGGAGGAAGTGATTTTCTGTCTTGTGTGCTCAAATGTTCCTCTCTTAGCTAGCGAGTCTGCCTTTTCGTTACCGTCGGTACCTACATGTGAAGGGATCCAAAAACGATTCTTTTCTAGTATATATAAAGAAAGTTCAAGGTTTGTCTTATTTCTGAGATAATCTGAATATCTGTGTCATCATTTATAACTACAGTCTCAATGGTTGCTGTGGAATAGACTAGAATAACTGCTTTAGAGAAACAATCGATCTTTATCTTGAGGTTTTCTAGAGGTAGTGAGGTTGCAAGGCTCTCTGCATCAAAATTCGAAATGAAATGCCACACAGGAGTACATTGGAAAAAGAGTTTAAAATATACACCAGCCCCAGTGTTGTCTTTTGTTTTAGAACCGTCAGTGTATATTCTAGTCCAGTGATTTTCAACCTCTGTGCCGCGGCACTTTTGTGTGCCGCCAAATTTTAGGAATGTATATAATACAAATTATAACGGGTTTAATCCTAGTATACGGTACACATGAAAATTGTCGAAATTCTGAAAACACTAAAATAGCTTCTTATGAAATATCTGAATTGGTTATAGTTAAATTAAAACCTACCACAATTTGGCTAAATAAATTATATTACCAGCTTGTCGCAGAATTGTAAAAATAATAATTGGTGGATCAGCAGGTATTGATATTTGTAAAATACCACTTTCGAATGACACAATCCATCGCAGAATCAAAGATATGTCGTAAAATATTAAACAAAATACTGCAAAAACTCTTACGAATTCAAATTTTGTTCTACAAATCGATGAAACAACGGATATTGTGGGAAAAGCTCAATTTATTGCATTCGTTCGGTTTATTCACGAAAATGATATAATTAATCAATTTTTATGTTGCGAGTTACGTAGTTTTACAACTGACAAACATATTTTTGATGGAATTAGTTCGTATTAGAAGAAATTAAAGTTTCGTAGAATTTATGCAGTGGCATTTGTACAGATGGTGCTCCAGCTATGACTGGACATCTAAAAGGCTTTGTAAGCACATGTTAAAGAACTGAATGGGGATATATTAGTTACCCATTGTTTTTTTCATCGAGAAGCATTTATTACAAAGTGTTTGCCATCAGAATTGAAAATAGTTCTGGAACAATGTGTTAAAATGGGAAATTATATAAAATCAAAACCGTTACAAAGTCGTTTGATTAGTAATTTATGCCAAGCTATGGAAGGTAAGTACGAATCCTTTTTACTGCATCCGGTAGCAAGGTGGTTGTCCAGAGGAAACGTTTTTGTCTCGTGTGCTGGAATTAAAAGACGAAATGAAAATGTATTTTGAAAAAAATTAAAAATTATGATTTTATTCATTTGTTTGAAAATAAAGTATGGTGTGCTAAACTAGCTTACTTATCAGACATTTTTGTTATTTTTAATAACATAAATTCAAGTATGCAAGGGTCGAAAGAAAATATATTAAACTCAACAGATAAACTGGTGGGATTCTCAAAACAAATAACTTTATGGAAGAATGAAGCTCACGAAGTCGATATGGAAAAGTTTGAGTAAGTCCCAAAAGAATTTAATAAAACTGTTCATAAAATTGTTATTGATCATTTGACAACATTAGAGGAGAGAATTATTTATTATTTCCCGAATTTAGATATAGATATATAAAAAAATTGATTGGGCGTGAAATTCATTTGTGATAATGCATACTTCTGTATTTGAATTAACCTAATGAAGAGAAAGAACTAATTTCATTTGCTAATAATCGAGATTTAATTTTAAAATATTCTGAAGAATCAATTAATTCATTTTGGATTAATATTAGATGCAATTATCCCATGATGGCCAAAAAAGCTTTATAAATATTGTTGCAATTTTCTACATCTTATTTGTGTGAATTCGGATTTTCACTATTAACCAGCATAAAAACAAATAAAAGATCGAGACTCTTAATTGTAGGAGACGATATGAGACGACATTTTTACGACCAAAATATAAATGAAATTATCAAAAAACATCAAGCTGAAATTTCTCATTAAAAGTATTCTTATTAACTTGTAATTAATCCCTTAATAAACGTACTGCTGTTTTTGTAGTACATATTATTTTATTTTACATTCAAAATTATTATCACAAACTATTTTACACAGTGTATAAAGTAAGGTAAGTAAACAACTTTTAAACTTATCTTTTTCTTTGTGTGCCGCCAAATTTTGAAATCTTTAAAAGTGTGCCACAAAAAAAAAAAAAAAAAAAAAAAAAAAAAAAGGTTGAGAATCACTGGTCTAGTGTATAATCATTTAATATGAAATATGAAAACTTACATAAGCACATCTGTTTCGTATTGTATGAAACCTGAATTCATGTAATACGCACTATCGTATAAAACCATTCTTTATTTATTAGCGTATCATAGACTTTAGGTTGTTTGCTGTTAATATTGTAGCAAAGTGCAATTTAAGTTTTATTGTCATTATTTATAAGTAATCACAGTCTTCCTGTAATAAGGCATCTCTTCCTTTAGGCAGATAGCCTTTGTCTGCTTTGCATTCATCAACCAAACAAAATTTCGCATTTGATTGATCTCATAAGTTTTAAAAATAGCCTTTTTCAAATGCTTAATGAAATATTCAGATTTGAAATTAACATTGTGCACACTAAAGCTTTGTTCACTTTTGTTTATTTATTCATTCATTAGTGAATATCTTTGCGAAAAACGTTTCGAAATATTTCAGATGATTTGCTATCATGTAAGGAGTTAGTTTATCAAATAGATAAGTGTTGATAATTGATAAATAATTTTCGCTACATCAACTTCCGTTCATCCCTTTTTTTTTAATGCTTTAAAAGTCTCTTTAAATGTAATCTGGTATCTTTGAATTTTTGGAAGTCAGTCCGTCATGGGACATTAATCTTTATCTTCCTGAAACAGAAAACCCGAATGTGCTGTTTTATGGGAGTGTTAAGGAAATGAAAAATCGATTCTGCACTGAAACTTAGAGTTAAGGTTCCTTTTCTACTAAGTTAGCTTATTGATTTATTTGGCTGTCCTTAAGTTTTGCTGCGAGGTCTTGCGGTCATTTTTCTTGAGAATCCTTCCATGTGAATAACTGAATCATTTGATATTTATTTATGCGTTGGTTACATATGTTTTACATTTTTAAGTGCTAGTATGCTTTAAAAAATTTTTTTCTTATTAAAGCAGGAATAGGTAAATACTTTTAACCTCTGATCAAAATGGTCTTTTTTAGTGCATCATGTGGTCAAGGCCATGACGATCTTTTTGTTTGTAGGATGCAGTGGGAGAACATCCCTTCTCGGTAGAATTAAAAAAAAATTAAAATCATATTTAAAAATATTACAAGTACGCCAAAAACGAGATCTCTTTTCGTATTAGTCATCAAATGCTAGTATAGTCATGGGTATATGTGCACGTATGCACCGTAACAAAAGATGCGCAGTCTGCTCCTGATTTCAGTACTGTTAGGTTAGAATAGTTTTGAGTGTTAAGTTATAATTTGACGGTTCATAATGCAAAATTTTCCTGCTGCATTTTACTTCGAAACGCGAAAAACAAAATTAATTTTAAATCTCTAATTATTTAAAAAACTGAATTTAATTTGCATGTTGAATGGATCTAGAATCACATTTTCCTTATAATATTTAATTTTAAATGTGTTTGGAACTGCTTTTTGCGTAATTGTTTTAGTTGCATTGTCAAAGTTATGCAACGTTATTATTTCTTATAAGAATCTGCATGTCTTGCCTAATCATTTCAGGAAACAGCATAATATATTTTGCAATAATTATTTTGCTGTTTGGAAAGCAATTCCCAGTTTCTTTCTACAAACTCATTTCCGCGTTATCACATCTAAAATTTTTAAATAAATTGAGTTGTGTCTCATATTACGCCTTAATCTGTATTATATAAATATCTTTTTTGTAAGTAATGAATATGCTATTTTTTATATAACCGAATAATTCAAGAAAACAGAATTGCAGGTCATTCGTAGAATGCAGATATTGATTTCATTCACCATTGACAGCTGTTAATATCAAATATTCGCTTTATTTTTAATATAACGTTATTCGCAATTCTATTGCACATTTTGAAAATTAATAGCAAATGAACTATGCAACCAATGTCACATTTTATTGCTGTGAAATAGAAATAAATTTCAATTTTTTTTTTTTTTTTTTTTCT
>KK117936.1:18030-31153 GCA_000611955.2 Stegodyphus mimosarum | reverse complement strand
TTTTTTTTTTTTTTTTTTTTTTCAGTTTTAACAAACGCTGAGTGCCCTCTTTTCCTGATTAGACTTATATCTTTGCCTCACTATAGAAAACTAGCAGATACAATCGGAAGCATTGTATCTGCTACCTCTTTCAGCAAAACAGTTTCTAACTCTTTATTACAAAAGTCATTATTGAGATCAAATGCGAGAATGTCTCGATCAAAATTTGTTCGAAAACGGAAAATATTTTCAAGTTTCTTGATTTTCCACAAAGGTGAACAGGCATACAGAACAAGCAGAAGACGCATTTTTACGGTATACCGTTCTCTCGGATTTAATTTTATTTGGCATTTATATTTTAGGCAAATGGCAGATTTATAAAATGGGTGGTCTAAATCATCTAACAATTTGAGGCTTCTCATCTCAAGGCGCGGGCTATGTTTGCTATTTTTTGTAAATGAAATTATAGTTTTGGGCTTCACGATTGCGACTTGTTCGAACTGAAATTCACCTCTGTATAGGGATCTGTTATAGGTATTCTATTTTTGCTTCTACTTCACTCTAATCTCCAGGTCTTCCTGACTTATGATATGGGTATATTGATAGATGGGTATGTTTGATCGTAGTACGTTGTAACATGTGAGGGACGAAACGGATTATCACGTAGATGTATACTATATCAACAAAGATGAAACGAGTATTCATGAAATAGATAAAAATATAAGAAAATTTGGTATGGATTGCGTAATGATTGTGATGAAATTTTATAATTTTCACTAATTCTGTATAATTGTTTCTAAATTGTAGATAAAACTGAAAAGAAATATTTGTAAAATTGGTTGCTTTATTGTTTTGTATTTGGTTCATAGTCGTTAATTTAGCGATAGATCTGCATTAAAAAGAATTTTGTTAAATATGAAAATAGTTACATAGTCGCCGATTTTTCATTTTTCCTTGTTTATATGCAAATCCGTCTTTTTTCCATGTACTGTTTGTTCGTTATTGAAATTAATATGTAACGATTGCTTTAAAGTAAGTATCTTTTTTAATTTCGATTTTGTTTTCTTTAATGCCGAATATTGTCGATGAAGATCCTCGTCTCTCCATGTAAGAAATTTAAGCTTTACATTATTGTAGCAAGTTTTTTTTTTTTTGGTACAGTGGTGGATTTCTTTGTTTTTAGCGAAATCTTGCTTAAAATTCTTTTGCATAAAAAGTTTTTTTTAAAATAATTTTTGTAGATTTTTCAGGGGACTCAAAGGATTTTATTAAAAGAAAGAAAAAAAAAAACCTCTCTCATTAAAAATTTTCAGCAAGCTGTGAAAAGAAAAGTGAAGGGGAGAAAAATTTTATTGCTTATGAGGATTGGGATATTTCTGTGTCATTTCTATATAAATTTTGGCTGAAGTAATGTTCTACTTGTCCTTTTTGGTAATTTTAAAATCCAAGATGTGTTTTTATTAAAAGCTTCGTGTTTATAATGTTTCAAGAGCCGACCTTGATATAGTGCAGTGATGGTTATGGGAGGTATAATTCGTTGCAAATTGCCCTACCAGTGCCGAGTGGTGAAGCTGCTCAAAATACTGGGAGTTTGGCTTGGGTTCGAATCTTGGCAAATGGCAGGACGGGAATTTTCGTAGTTGCCCAATTGTGTAAAATGAATGCAAGCCAGTTTACCCTTAAAAATCTTTGCGAAGGCATTCTTTCCTGTTAAACAGATAGCCCTTGAATTCTTTGCCATAATCTAATCCTGTCAATCGTCGCAATCTGAAATGGCAAATCTCTTAAACCTGTGACTGTCATATATATCATTTATCTTTCTAAAAAACTTTCCAAAAATTTAAAAATCGTGATAGCTGAAAGGTTTATTTGCTTTAAACAGCTTTTCCGAATCATTTTGTGAAATACATTATGATTATTCCATCCATATGCAACTCTGTGAAATGATGTTTTTCATAAAGTAATAATCTAATCGTAATATTCAAGTTATTGTATACTGCTCAGTGTATATGGTGTCAGAAATCCTAGTCTTTACTTCTTGTCTAGTACATGTTGTGTGTGTCAGTATTGTCGGGATGGCTAACTTAGCTCATCTGTGATGTAGAGGATTTGGATGCAAGTCTCGCCAGGAAATGCAGCTGTTATGAAACAGGAAATGATGCTCGTGGGAAATCCTCATCTAGAATCAAATGTCCGTCGTCGAAGCTAAGTTAGGTGTTCTGTTAAATACTTTCATGTAATCTGGATTGATTTTAAATTAATTTAATTTTGTGTTAATGTCTTCAAATTTAATACTTCCATATTCTGATACTTAAGAGATTTTGGAATGCTTTCTTGCTGCTTAAAACATGTGTAATGAGAAAAAGATATTTAAAAAAAAAAGTTAAAAAATGGGAAAGGTAAAAAAGTTGCTCAGTTTTTATCGTATTCCGTTTACAATTGATAAATTCAGTGATAAGTTTTAAATTTATGTATTACACATCATATTTATGTTAGGCCACGTGATTAAGCATACGCATAAAATACTAACTCGTTTTCTATTGTCTTATATCCTTATACGTTATACACACAGTACCAAAACTTATGTTATGTACATATATTTTTTTAATTGTGCATTGTTAGGAAACTGATACGGATGTATTTGAATAAACGAATACGAATGCATTTGAATATTTATGAAATAATAGCTTGTATAAAGTCCACAGCCGGGCATATGAGGCACTTGCCTTAGATAAACAGCTAGAAGCAGTATCAAATTGGCTGTGAAGAGTTAGAAATTTATTTAAAAAAGAAATTAGGGATGTTAATAATAAATAGTCTTTGAAATAATACATCAAGAAGCTTAGTTTTAAAATATCACAGTATAAGAAATCAAACATTGTTTAACCCTAACATACGTTTAATTTAAAGTATTAGTGCTTTCATTCTCTGTTGTATGCTAATTGTCTGATTCCGATTAATCAAATTTCGTAGGCAAGTCCTCGATAGTACCGTCTTTGAAATTACGTTTGAAACATTCTAGTGTCAACATAATGAGCAACAGAATTATTTAAAAATGCATGAATTAATTAAATTGGAATCCTGGAATCAGTTCCTTTAATACATATTTTTATTAGATAATTTTCTTTAATTCCAGAAAAGGAAAGGGATTTTTTTTATTAGAAATAATTCAATTGAATTAACAAAAGCAGTACTGACATTAATATATTCTCCAAAATGCTGCGGTTTCACAGGACTATATAGTGTTTTCAAATATTTAAAATTTTTTACTTTTGTAAGTAAAGTAATGATGTTGTTTTACGTTTATTTATTGTAATTGAACTATATAAACTAAATTTGCCCAAAAAATGGCCGCTGGCTTAGTGATTTTCTACTGTATTCCATTAATCTGAGTTGGAGCTGTAACTAAGCTTTCTGTTGTTATAATCTTTTTAAAGTTCAAAGTAGCTCAGCTTTACCATAGCAAGCTTTCCAAAATTCACGAATTGAAATTGAAAAGCACAGCATTTGATTAAAGTTCATTTATAGAAACGCATCGCACTAAACTGCATGTGATTGACATCAACAGATTAAACCATGATGTCAAATATAAAATAATATAATCGCATTATCATTTTAATTTTTCATTCTTCCTCTAATGTTTGCCTGGCTCCGTTTTTCGTTCCAAAGCTCGCCATTGAATGAGATGTATAGATAGAGTTTTCATCCTGTTGTGGCGGGTCCACAAGCGGCCGAGGGATGAAAGTTGCTGAACACTGGTAGTTCGGTCCGATTTTCGAAACCCACGAGCGGGGCGGCTGTATGGGCATTTTCGTGTTTTCTTCATGTGTAACGTGTATAGTAGCCAGTTTACCTTACAGTCCTCCAAAACGGCGTCCCTCCCCTTACGCAGATAGCCCTCGAGGCTTTGCTGTATTAACATAAACCATAAAAAACCATCCTTTTGTAGATAGAGATATTGAAACACAGCTGACTTTATTTACAGTTATTCATGAAAAATTTTAAATTATTGTTAGACGATTTAAGCGAATCAGCAGCCTAGTTTAATTTTCTTTCAAAACACCTGTAAAGAGGTAGGATTGTAGAGACCAATAGATTTTTTTTTATATTTTTTTTTTTTTTTTTTTTTTTTTGAAGTAACAGAATGTAAGAAATCTGTTATGCCTTCGCTGGGATTTAAACTTCTCGATTGCCAGCCAGACGCGTTTCAATTGTACCATGAAGGCATGCGATAAAGTGGGAGGAAAATACTTTACAAGGTAAGACTTGACTTCTCACTAATTCTAAGAAAACTTTATTTACAATTGCAAAAGCGATTTATTTTCGAAATACCCGTAACAACCCGCTTCTCCTCCAAAAAGTATATCTTCAGTATCGATAAATGCTGTTAGTAAATAAACTTTGTTTTAGAAAAATAAATGTAAAGTAAGAAAAAAAATTTTATGCTTAACATTTTTTATTAAATTAGGGAAAACGTCAGTACCACTCGATAATAATTAAGGAAATAATTGTAATTAAAAATTATTTTTCTACTATAGTGGCCGAATAGATGAAATTGTTGAACATTTCAAACCTGGTTCAAATTCCAGCGAACGGATGGGGTTAACGAAACGAATGGGGTTCTTGTAATTTTTATTTTGCTTAAATACGAGCTAATATCCTTCAGAAAATTCTCCACTTAAGCAGATAATTCTCACATGCTTTGAATACTTTCGTTAAGGACTTTTTAAGGAAAACAGGCTCGTATTTTTTAAGGGAAACTGGATTCTGGGTAATATGGTGTAAACCATGAAAACTACTATGCAGCTAACACATTCGCTGAGATCTGAACCCCAACCGAACTATCAATGTTTAGCGACTTTACTGCTGGGCGCTGGTGGGCTGCATGAAAAATACTTTATCGAAATTATGGTCAGGGTATAGTAAATTTATTTGTCCTCCTTTCGAAAACGTCTGAAGAGTCTTTATAGTGGCACCAGAACTAAAATTTGGTAGATAAAAATTCGTCAGCCCTGCATTTGATCGACTGGGTCTTACGTCTCTTCGCAGTTGCCCTTTAAGTAGAGAAGATTGGGAGGAATTATCGCATCCTCGCATTTGGGCTGTCGTGATGTAAATGATTAGTGCATCCAACTAGTAACGCAATTCCTGTCCGGCGGAGGCACAGTTGATTTTTCATGTTTCTTGGCTTCGCAAATTTTTTGTCCAGAAATAACCAATTTCAAAAACTATGCTAATTCAGTAATACTGGTCATTAAAGCAAGATCAGAGCTTTTAGTTGATCACGATTTTAGAGATAATTCAGGAATACTGTTCAGTTCTAACATATTTGAATTCAGGTTCCATTGAGAATATTTTTTTTTTTATTGTCATTTTCTATTGTTGCGGTGATCAAAGTTTCAAAAATAAAAATAGTAAAAATTTCTCAAAATCTTTTCTGTACCGGATCGCCACTTTTGATGAAACGTGGATTTACTTCAACAACACAGGCCGAAAAGGGAGTTGGTCTGCTCCTGTCGGCAGCGTTGCAAAACGCAATTTGACCGACAAAAAAACCATGCTTTGTATCTGGTGGCATTGCCATTGTATTATCCACAAAGACTATCTGGAAAAAGGTAAAACCCTCGACAGTAAGGTGTACAGCGAGATGCTAGTTCGTGTTGAAGCTGCTATCAAGGAAAAACTTCTGAAACTGAGTTCCGGCACAAAAAGGTAGTGTTCCATCAAGGTAATGCAAGACCACATATGCCTGCATTCACTAGCTCGATTCTGTACGGACTCGAATGGGATCTTTTGCCACACCACCATATAGCCCCGACATCGCTGTTTCGAACTTGTACCTTTTTTCACGCCTGCAGCTACATCTTGCTGGTGCTATCTTCCATTCTGCAAAGGACGTTGGAAATGAGATTGATCTGTTTTTGGACTCACGGCCGCCAAGTTTCTGGGCCGAAGGCTTTGAACAGCTACTAAACCGTTTGGAAAATATCATAGATTTGGGTGGTGATTACTGCTTTTCCTGTTTCCCCCCTTAACTTTATTAAGAACGGTCTTTGGCAGAAAACTTTCGTTACAACTATATATTTGCGCTGTTTTTTTTTTTTAACGTATTAGAATCAGAATATTATCCGAAGTTGGAGCCCCGCTGTTATAATAAAAACCCGCTGGTTTATAATGAATATGGATATACAAGAATTGCTTTGAACTTCCAAATAGAATAACAAGAAATTAAAGTTCAGATTTTCATGTGCGAGGAATCCTTAACTATTGTGTATTTAAAATATTTATAGAAATAATTTGTAACCGACAATAAATTATAGCTGTGCGCTATAAATATTATGTTTAAAAATAACATTTTTATATCATAGAAAATTACATATGTATCCATGTTGATTCGAAAAGCCCTAAAAACATTTAACTGTTGTCTGTCTCTGTAAATATACCAAAGAGAAATCTTTAACAATCTTAGAATTTCTATATTTAGGTTTTTAATTTACTTTACGACTGTACTTAAATATGTCTCTAACCATTTAGTCTTATTTTACTGTCATGAATTGCAACCATTATTTTAAATTATTACTTTGAAAAAATATGATGTGTACACCACATAACTTCCTTGTACGGAATATTTAATTATACGCATTTTTCATGCCTTTCATTTAAACTTATTTCCTCCAATTTCATTAGAGATATATTTCTTATTCAGTTCTCACTTCGCGACAAGGCAAAAATACATTGAAACTCAAAATATCTGTATTAAAAATTGAAAGCTATAGAAAAACGCAAAACACCAAATGCAGTTAAAACAATTAAAAAAAATGTTTTTTACAATTAAAATGACAGCTTCTGTACAAAAAAAAAAAAAAAAAATTCCAGAATAGATTAAGCATAATTTAATTCGCAATAGTAAAAGAAGAAGTTACTTTGTTGTTGCGAGGCTTAGTTTCTCTAGATTGGCAACAAATCCACTATTCTGCTAAGTTTCAAATGTAAACAAATATGGCTGCTATGCCAAAAAATTTAGGCTTAGCCCCATTTAAACAACTTTTAAATTGTTGATAATTCTACAACTATAACATGCAAGGAAACTAAAGGCATAAAAACCTTAACCGGAAGATAAGAACAACTTAATTCAATCATTTTTAAAGCAAAAAATGCACAATTTACAATCATATAAGAATATAGAAACTGAGCTCACTGAGCCGAGGAACAGTGGATATATATATATACATATATACTTTTGGTGCGGCCGATTGCAACTAAAATAGAAGGTGCACATCTGCATGGTATAACAGTTCTATATACAAAATTTCAACGTTCTGAGGCTACTCGTTTTTTAGTTATGGGAGCTACATATGTACGTACGCACTGACGCCACGAAAATCCATTTTATAATCCATAATCCATTTTAATATCCTTCATAATCCATTTTAAATTAGTTTTATAATTTTTGGGGGGAAAAGAAGTTCTTTATTCTGTCCTTACGTACAAATGTCAGACAAAAATATCGTTAAATTGCATTCGGTAACTGTCAAAATGGATATTTTTGTTGTAATGTGATACCCGAAATTTTTCACGATTACAATGCTTTTTTTTTTTTTTTTACTTCGTACAAGGGAGTAATAATAGGAGAAATTCATTTTAATTAGTATGATGAAAATATATGAATATGTATTAAAATTTGTTTGATGTTTTAATTAATTTTTATGATTATTCAGCCAAGAAAGGTAGTTACGAAATTCTTTATTAACTTTGAATATTACAGTTGC
Source organism: Stegodyphus mimosarum (assembly GCA_000611955.2). Classification (NCBI taxonomy): domain Eukaryota; kingdom Metazoa; phylum Arthropoda; class Arachnida; order Araneae; family Eresidae; genus Stegodyphus; species Stegodyphus mimosarum. The sequence continues at coordinate 23,405 of KK117936.1, read as the reverse complement.
ATTTTAAAATTGAATTCCGATTTTTTTAAGAGTTTTTTCATTTTCTAGGGTAAGGTAACGTAGCCGCGTGAAGTTTTCCCCAATTCCATTCTTTTATTACAATGAGAGTTAATTTGGCTATGAAGTTTCTCTGCAAAGTTTTTGTTAAGCAAGCAAATACTTATTTCATTGAATTAAAAATTAACGTTACATTACTGGATGCTAACCCAGGAATACCATAAATAATTTTATTCAGTTTTCAAGCTCGAATAATAGCTTTAACTTTTAATTTAATTAAAACTCGTTTTCTCTAGAAATTTTAGAACTATCATTTTCTATACTTTTCAAAAAGATGATTTAAAAGTACTGGTTGCTCTATCTTTCAGGAGAGTAAGTGGCCAACAAACTCATGCGCACATGAAGTGAAGCAAGCAAAAAATGCTTGATCTCGTATATATATATATATATATATAGAGAGAGAGAGAGAGAGAGATTTTGCCGTAGTGTATTTTAAATACTTTTCCGTATCTTTTTAATCCTTTGGTTACACACAAAAATTTGCACAACAAAATTGCGCAAGAAATATACGAATAAACTTTTCGGATTTTTTTCAATTCAAATGAATTATCAAATAACTGCTTTGCAGTTATTGAATAATTCATTTCTTGCAGTCATAGAACGCTGACCCACTATCTGATTTGAATGCTTATCCAACATGATTTGTTTATAAACATTCAGAGCCTCCATCTTTTACAACAGCTTACAATTTTACTATTGCAATTCGAGATTTAAAACAATTTTATACAGTACGATTAAAAAACATCTGGCAGACATGTAAAGACAGGTAGAAGGAACCTAGATAAACAGATTTTATGCTGGAATGTGTATTCAGAAATGGGCCATTGAGATAATACTCGGTGCTGTTGAGCGGAAGACAAAAGCTGTGTAGCTGCTCCTTATTAGCCACAGCCCAATAGATAAAATACATATCGTTTAACCTCGCGTTCATGTAGCGATGCATACCACTCAAAATTCTCGTGGACAATGACGATTTCCTTCAGTAGAGAAGGCTTTTATCTATCGCTCAACAGCGCCTTGTATCTCCTCAACGTGCCATTTCTGTTCATGCATTTTATTACAAAATCTCCTTTACCTTTATATACTCCGGTCTCCTTTACCCGTTTACACGTTTGCCAAATACACTGGTTATCATAAATTAAAGAAAAATCACAAAAATAGCGATAACTCTCTCAAAAATAAGCCAAACCATGTCGAATTTGAATATGTTGCTTAGTAAGAGTAGCTGGGTAAAACTGCAATATGTAAATTAGTGGCGCTGCACTGGGAATACGTCATCTGCGAGGAGCATAAAAGTCCATGTTTGAGAGCAAGCCCACATATGTCACTGTGATAGTGACATCAGAAATGAGATAGCCAATTCCTCACAATGACCTCCAGGCATCATTTGTCTGCAGAACTACGATGGAGAGCCATTCGGAGACTAGAGGCAGGTCAAAGTCAAACAGAAGTGGACAGATGGCTAAATGTTAGTCCTCCTGTGGTTCATAGAATTTCGAGGCAATTTCAAACCACAAATTCGGCATCTAGGATGTTCAGACAAGGACGGCCAATTGCTACGACGAGCGCCGATGACCGACATTTGACATTATGTGCACGCAGGAATAGAACCGCTACTCCGACTCTTCTTGGATCCTCCCTTGCTGCAGCCACCGGAAGGTTGGTGACAACATCAACTGTGCGTGGAACGCTTCACGAAGGTGGTATGTATGTGAGACGACCAGCCATTTGCGTACCGCTCACGTCACGCCATAGGGGGGACCGTTTTCCGTGGGCACGACAACTTGTCCACTAGACGCCTGATCAATGGAGGGCTGTTCTCTTTACCGATGAGTCCAGGTTTAGTCTAGAAAGCGATAGTAGGCGTTATTTGATATAGAGAGAACCTGGAACCCGTTATCATCCTTCAAACATCCGTGAAAGAGATGCATAGGGAAGAGGCAGTGTCTGTGTTTGTAGTGGCATCTCTTTGGGTGGACGCATAAACCTCCATATCTTTCCAAGGGGAACGGTGAGTGCTCAGGTTTATAGAGATGACATCCTTTGTGCTTATGTGCACGCATATGCCGGGGCAATAGGTGATGCTTTCCTGTTACAGTCTTGCATCTACGATGCAAGGCCACACAGGGCTCGCATCGTAGATGATTATCTTCAACAAGAAACAATTATGCGCAAGGAGTGGCCAACTCGATCCCCGGACTTGAATCCTGTCGAGCACGTTTGGGATGCTTTAGAGAGACATCTTGCTGCTCTCAATCCGCCCCCTCAGACCCTTGCCGCGCTTGCAACTGCTTTGCAAGAGCAATTGCTCTCGCTTCCTATGGAATTGATAAACCGCATAATTGAAAGCATCACACATCGCTGTATGTGCTGTATTGCTTCGAGAGGCGATCATATTCCATATTGAAGGTATTTTTCCTATAGCAAACTAGCACTTTCGATTTGTTCATTTTATACATGTGCTGATTTCTGTACTACCATAACTGTCTGGTAATATGTTATTTGATACCTTACTATGTGTTGTATATTGTGGGTACGTTTCATAAAATTCTACGTGTAATTATATACTACGTTTACAGTAATCGTAATTTTTGCGATTTATCTTTAATTTATGATAACCAGTGTATTTTAAAATTAAACTGCTTATGTAAAAAAATGTGTGTTTATGCAATGTTGTACGCAAAAATATTGTAGCATTATCATTTAAGAATATCAAGGTTCCCAAGAAACTAATCAAATAAAAATTTACATATTTATGATAAACGGAGAATAATATATAAATGCGCTGTGCTAATTACCAAATAAATAGAAATCAGATGATCAGTAGTAAACTTCAAGTGAGTGATTTAATATTATATGCCGATAAGAAACAAGGATAATTAATGTAATGAATCCTGCTTTGAACTTAAATAATCAGAGAAAGGATGATTTAAAACTAAAATTATTGGGTTACTGAAGTTTACTCTGTGGTTTACATTAAACACCAGTATCATAATGCGTTAAGTAAATGTTTAAACTTAAGCAGACGGAGAAATAGTAGAGCAGTATATGTATGAATTGGTATCAATATATAAATGCGATGTAAGAGTTACTGCTAAAAGGAACATGAATACGGAAACGGCTCGAAGAATAAAAAGTGTCTTATCCTTCTTTTCATTGCCAATAACTTTCGAGGAAACTTGCGGGTCGACAGATGCAGACGTTGTAGTCGGAAATATTCGTATATTGTCCAGGATGCAAAACAAAGCTCAATAATAAGCTTGCTCTCACTTGGTCGTATCGGACGTTAAACTCTGCCCTAAGGTCTGGTATCCTCCAGGCCGAGAAGCGTACCACCTAAGAGGTCGCTCGAAGGCAGGAGAGACGATGTTAAAGAGGGCGGTTATGGGCAAAGAATTTATAGAGAGCCACTAACTTATAACAATAATGGGTGAAAATGGTAGTCAACCTGCCCCAATAACCCTATCATTCACACCAACGAAAGATTGCTGAAGCGGACTTCAGGTCATGTAATTTAACCGAATTTCAGATTTACACCAAGGGGAGAAAATTTTATCTTAAATTTATAATCGCTTTTATATATGACATCATAACATTAATGAAAGCCTCAGATTTTTACTGACATAAGTTATTTTTAAGACTTCAGATTACTTCGCTTAAGAAAAGAAGATTGTATTTGAATGGGGAAAGAATAATTATTCGAGCGCGTCTGCAATTTCAGGCACGTTCTGTAAAAGTTGCTTATTCATTGGTACGTGATAATTTGCATATTCCATAATTCGCTCACATGTATTCTTTAGTCTAAGGACTGGTAAAATCGTAGTATAATTCCGTATTCTTTCGGTATTTTTCGTTTACTTTCAACTGAATATTAAAAATATTTGTATAGTGTTTCTAGGAAACAAAAATAGATTTGCAAAGGCAATTTTACCTTATGTGAGAAGTTTAGTGAAGTTTTATGTATGCTTTGCTTTCAATGTCCTCATCTCTGTGAAAAGATAATTGATTATTGAAAAAGATGCAGAGAATAAGAATTAAGGTGATTTATTAGGTAATAATTTTTCAGCGGAAATTAGTGTTAACCAAAGCCTGAAAAATATGTTATGAATGTGTTAACCAAAGCCTGGATTAAAAATGGCGTACAGTGTACCCTAAATCTGACGATACTTAGAGGTATTATTTCTTCGATACTTCTGAAACACTTGGATCGATTTCAAATCTCAAATTTCTGAATACTCTTATGACTTGAGATCCAGAAAGTTGCTAAACTGTTCTATTTATGAAAAAAAAAAAAAAAAGGAAGACTTCCTTTACGGTAATGTGTGTAATATTTGAATTATTTAAAAAAAAAAAAAAAAAAAGGAAGACTTCCTTTACGGTAATGTGTGTAATATTTGAATTGGGAAAAATTTGTTATTTCGAGACTAAACAAGTCTGAGTAATGTTCGAATTCCATTTTTTTTTCATATTTTTAGCTATGTAGATATTAAGAAATAAAAATTTAGGTTATTATTTGATGAGTGCGTGGCTCTTATTAGAGTTAATTTTTTTCTGCTAAGAATGGCGGGTAAGCTGTCTTATTAAAAGCAATATTTTGCTATGATATAGAAAGAAAAAAAAAATAGAAAAAATTTTACATTATTACCTATTTGTTTTCAGGCATTTCTGTAACCCAGGTGCAGGCCTGAACTGAAATTACTGAACTAGATGTGGTTGTAATGATTAAGGGTAGTTATGCAAAACAAATGTAAATATGTTTTGTGACTTAGCTCGCTTGTTTGACAGTAACATCAGAACAAGCCCACGAAATTCGTCGTGGCAAGAAGTGCAAGACTGCGCTTGTCGTTGGCAAGAGCCTTGAGGCAGCATACAGGTGACAGTACGACTTCGCTGAGTTCCGCCTCCAAGATTGATGTATAGCACTCTGGGGAGGGGGGGTCCGAGAGTTTCCCAATCCTTTTTTCCTTTTAGCAACCTCTCTAGAGGACTTTCGGTTCGCCGCATATTTAGAATTCCCCTCATGCCGCACGGACACTATACATTTACAAACATCCATGTCTTCTCCGGAATTCGAATCCGGGCCCTTTGGTACCGCAGTAGGACTCCCCTAACCACTATACCCTCTCGGCGGTATAGTAGTGATATAATGGTAACTTCATTAATCTTATTATGCAATTTCATTTTATAAACTACCCAATTATATATAAGATATAAAAATATGAAGAAAAATTAATTCAAAAATTAAAAGTTAATTCGAATAAATTGTCAATAGACTTTTAAATTACTAATTTTTAATTTAAGTACAACCTCAAGGCATT
>KK117936.1:5401-18013 GCA_000611955.2 Stegodyphus mimosarum | reverse complement strand
TGCGGTATCTGCTTTGCTGCAAATTTTTGCGCAATCGCTATCCAGAAGTCAAAGACTTGCTGTTTGAGATGTAATTACGTATCTAAAATTGTGAGGCACGTTTACCACCCCTAGTACAAATTAAAAAGATAATGTGCTACGAAATTCGTCACTCAGAAATAAATTATGTTGAACGACAAAGCTGGTCGTACTTGTTCCAAAATTCCATCCCACCATCCACTGTTTTCCAGGCGATTACGCAGTTTCGTTGTTTCCAGTCAACTACGCAGCAGTTTTCTCGGCAATGACTAAAAAGTGAAGCGGTGTCTTTCCTAATTAAGCTGCCATCTAATATCAAATTATCTGCAAGGAACTACATGAGCATCCACACACACACACAAACACAGAGAAAGAGAGAGGGAGATCTTTTTCACCTACCTGGACCTACCCATGTCATGTGCCTTTTGGGCAAATTATCAGGAGCCGGACACATCGTGCAATTGCTACGATATTCCGGCAATACTTGACTTGACTGGACTGGACTGAGATCTTTGCATTCATCAGTTTTTTACTTCCTTGTACGAAGTGAAGGAAGTATTGTAATCGCGAAAAATTTATTATACTTCAGCGGAAATATCTATCTTGACTGTTCTCGAATCCATTTGGACGATTTTTTTGCATGACATATGTATGTACGGACAGGCTAAAAAACTCTTTCTTCTAAAACGGACTGTAAAAAGGATTCAAAAGGGATTTTCTTGTGATGTTTGTATGTACGTACGTACCTATCTCACATAGCTTAAAAAGGATTAGCCGTAGAACGTTGAACTTTTGTGTATCGGACTGCTGTAACATCTAGTTGTGCCGTCCTTTTTTTTATTGCAATCTAGAAGTGTTTATCTCTCTCTTATAATATGTAATGATAACACACCATATTTAAATACTCGATGATATCTAATTTTTAGAATGTTAAACTTGCAGATACTATTTTACAGAAACCCAACTGAGGAATAAATGTTCCATTTGAGATTAGTAGCACGTAATCCAGTTCTCACCGAGTGAATTGTCATGATATGAAAGCAAAATTTTGGAAGCATTGAAGTAAGACCACTGAGATGTAAAAGCGTAGCAATGTTATTTAACGTAGATACTTGATGCTTAGAAAGTCCATCCATTTTGAAGAAGAAGCAATCGAGCCGCATTAAATTCCTTTTTTATTTAAATTCGTATTTGTGGCCACAATTCACTTAGCACTCCAATCGTGCCTATTTCCAGAATATTTACAATTTTGATACTATCGCGATAGAAGCGAACATAACAGCGCATTGCTGATTGCAGAAGCGTCTTAACAGGATGAAAGCGTAAGTGAAAAGAGTATCGCAGTATTTCAAGAAGAGAAGGAGTTAGAAAAGTTTTAGTTCCGAGTTTTGGTTTACAGTTATTTGATTGGGCAAGAGGTATCTGCATTAAGCGTTAAGTAAGATCGTATGATTAATTTGAATGAAGCAATTTAGACTTATTTTCGCTATTTTTAAGACAGAAAGAGGAAATCCCCATTTTAAATGAAAAATAAAAGAGGTTTGCTTTCATATTTTTTATCTTACATATATATAAAATAAAAAATACGTAAAAGATAAAATATAAATAAACAATAGCTCCTTAATAGGTATTACTTAATTTGGTATTTACTCTCTGTTCTAAAAATACTAATCTTCTGCACTGCGTCTTTTCGAGACTAATTCATGTCATATGAATCTTCCATAACGCTGGTCACGTAAAGGGAACTAAAATAGTGAATAATAATTTTACAGCAGTATTAATTATCCAATCAAAATACACTGAGAACCAAAACTATCTCAGTCTGAATTAAAATGTCATCCTGAGCACAACTGCGCTTTGCGACAGTTTGGCTTAGCTGGACTGCTGCCTGTTGCTGTTTTCTTACTGAGAAATTATCAGAAAGCTACATACGCTTATTATCTATATCTACGCTATCAATATTGGTAAGTGTACTTGCTTCATTGTGTATAATATGTAATGCCGTCTCCCGGTTCTTATATTTGGAAAAATTTTATACCCGTAATGAAAAGATAAAATTATAAGAAGTTTGACTCCCGTCCGACAAAAATTGACCGCGATATTTAATTTCAAAATTTTCAATTTTTCATGTCGTTTTCAAGTTGCCTTAAGTGATCTATAATTAAGTTAGAATAATTCGATGAAATAAGTTTAAATGTAGTGCAACAAAAAGTGTGTATAATTTAATAGGCCAAACAAGGAAGTACATTTAACGAGTGTAAGTACAAGGATGTACACAGCGGGAGAGAAAAAAAAAAGAGAGGGGGACAGTTCTATATCTTCCGTTCTACTTGGCCGAGTGACGAAATTTAACTTGCGTTTTCAATGTCTCGAAAGCGCGACTGCGACAAGATATGTATTAGATTTACATATGGCATTGTTCTAATATAGCTATTTTGACACAAAATCGGACATTTCCTGAAATGACGTGCAGATTTTTTTCCATATTTCGATTCTGCGACTCAAATTATGCCAAACTGCCAAGTTTTATAAAAATCGCTCTCAAAATTTTATCTCCTCAATGGTAATTGAATTTGCTATATATTTGTTAATGTCTCTTTTTTTTTTTATTATTAAACTTATTTGATTTTTCCTTTCGCATTCGAAATTTAGGTTCATTTTAAATAAAATTCGTTCATTTTTGTGATTTATTTAGAAAATTTGTATTTTTAAATAATTTTTATAAATTTTTCGAAAACAAATTTGAATTATAAAAATTTTCACGTCATCTTAAAGCAGATGTATTTTTAGGCACGTCTGCAAAAAATTAGAGTTTTTAGTGGCGCCCGAACTAAAAGGTGATGGATTCTGATTCTCCACCACCAGGATTTGGCGATTGGGTCCCCTAATCCCCAATCACCCTTTAAAAGGGGGGGAGTATATAAAGTATTTCTTCCCCCTTCTTCGCATGCCTTCATGGTGTAGTTGTCAGCACTCTCGGCGCTTATTCGAGAGGTCCGTGGTCCCAGTCCCGACGAGGGCATTGCTCATTTTTCATGTGTCTTGCTTCGAAAATAACCTAATGTCTCTACAAGCTATAATAACCCAAATGCAGTTTAGGCGCTTTGTTAAAATTATTTTAAAGTATGAATGATGACTTTTTTTCCGCTCGTCTACGATGAAAAAAATGAAAGCTTGATATAAATTAAGAAGTTCGTCAAGTGAATTATTCTTGGCGCAAACTTTAAAAAAATGCGCCAAGATAAATTTTTGAATTTCTTCGTAAATTTCGCACCGAAGTTTCAAAAATTTAATATTTAGGCATAATTTGAGTCGTAGAATCGAAATATGGAAAGAATTGGCATGCCATTTCAGAAAAAATCCGGGTTTGACTCAGAATACCTATATTAAAACGATTATATGTATAAATCTAATACATATCGTAAGTCGCGCTTTCGAGGCAAGAATTTCGTCAATCGCCCCAGTAGAAAGCCAGATATAGAACGGTCCCCCCCTTTTTTTTTTGTTGGCGCAGTGTACATTTAACAACTGTTGATTCTAATCCAGGGTTCGTATGGTCTTTAAAAGTTCTTAAAAGACCTAAGTTTTTTAGAAACAATTTTTTTCCCTTAAAATTCCTTCATGTCGTCCAATTTTGACAAAATGCCCTCAATTTTACTCCTCAGGTATTTCTGACTTTTCTTTTACGACTTACATTTTTAATGTGAATTAACATTTGGGGAAATATTTTTTGGCGATGCATTGACGAATATGCATTTGATGGATTAACGTTCGTTTTTTCTCCCTGCTTTTTAATATAAATGGTTGATACTTGAGTTTTTAATAACGAAGCCATACCTCAAATGAAACATTTCAAAATAATTTCTTTTATGCGAACGAAGAGTTCATAAATTATTATATCAAAAACAAATTTCCCCTTTTGAAGATATGTGTTCTTTTATTATGTGGTGCTAAATTTAGCTACTTATCAACATTTTATGAGTTTCAACATCAGTTTATATACAAAATTTTTTATTGGGAAATTTGTGAATTTTTTTAAAATATTTTTACAAACATAACAACATTGATAAATATAAAAGTAGTGATAATATGTTAAAATTATATTTCAGAAATAACATTAAATAAAACATTTTTTATTTTCTCCTGCTATCGTTTTAAAGTGCCATTACTTTTCATTTTGGTGACTTCAAAAATTTTGATTCTGAAAAATAAACAAGAGAATAAATGTTATAAAGCACAGTTTTTGAAACACAGCTTAGAAAAAAACAGAAAAGCTACTGTAATTGTTTTGAAATTAATATTATTTATTTTCTTTTATATTTCTTCATAAAAGTTTTTTTCCATGCAGTTGCTACAGAATATTTTAATGTGTACCAGTTTCCGCTTGAAATTCACTTCACTCTTTTCTTTTCTTTTTTTTTTTTTTTTTTTTTTTTTTTTTTTTTTTTAATCTTCTTTCTTGCTGTTACGAAGTTGGCAGGATAATTTTTCTCTGGGATTTTAGACCTTGCTCCTCGGAAGGCTTAGAAGGATTTTAAAGTTCAAGATATGCATACCCACAACTTCCAGAAAAATGTGACAAAATGAAAAGTGCCTTCTTGGTATTAACATGTAATGGATGTATTATATAGCAAATTTGTCATGAATTTCTTATCTTTTGTAGAATTTTTGGAAGAACAGTGAAAACAAATTATTTGAATTTTATCCTTTTGATCCCAGATAGTAACATGTTTATCTTCCCATTATTTTCTTATCTTTCCGCTTGACACAGGCACTAAAGCAATCAAAGAGAGCAAAGAAATTGAAAACTGACAATTTATTAAAAGAGTCGTCATATATGTTTCAGAGCACCTTACATACCTCAATACTTACCCTAAAATCTAAAAATTTTGCCATCCCTAAATTTTGTTGCTCAGTGCTTCTTAAAAATTCTGTCACACTGGCCATGACGCCGGCCCTAATCTTATGTCATTTCATATTTATTTTGAATACTCATAGTATTAAAGAAATAAAATTAACAGTTTCTTATATACAATCTAAGTACAAGCAATTCTTTAGAAGAACAGAAGTCTTTAATTAAATCTGAAAATTCTAAAATGAAGAGGAAACTCACTGAAGAAGAAATTGCTTTTTTTTTTTGTAAAGGGAGAGAAAATTATTGTTTAAAAGTATGTTTTTGAAATCAACGAATTAGGAGATAAAGAAGAGACTATGGGAACATTGATTTTCTTATTGAAACAAGTAAACTTAGGAAAGATTTTAAAGAAAAGGAAACTGGTGTAAATTGGGTAAAATATCTGTAAAATTTTCAAATTAAGAAGACCCATAAACATTTTATTTTTGCTACAAAACATTAATGTTTTGTAGCCTTTAATGTATAATTATACTGATATCATTTTAGAATCAGTATCATAAACTATAACTGTTTAACATGTGTTTAGTGCTTTTTAATGGATATTTTTTAGAAATAATAATAATAATAAAAAGTAATTCTAACCATGAAAATCTATAAGGAAATCTAACTAATTTAATTTAATTATTAACAGAATTTACCTTTACATGTTACAAATGAGTTATTGCTTTTCCGCAATTCTTAATGTGGGTGAAAGGATTCATCTCAAAAATGTAAAAAAGTAACGTAAAACTTTATTCTTCCTGTCCATGTATTTTATGGAAGAATGGAAGGAGCTTAGACTTCTATTTTCACCCCAATTTTGGCACCCCGGGGGCGGTGTACCGAGAGTCTCTTGCTCCTCTTTCTTCCCTACCACCATACCACACGAGAGGACTTTCGGCTCGACATATATTTAGAATGCTCGCACAGACACTATACATTTACAAACATCTATGCCTTCTTCGAGATTCGAACCTGGACTCCTCGGGACCGCAGTAGGCTCTTCTAACCACTATACCGTCTGGGCGGCGTAAAACTTTATTCCTTACAGCTTATGAGACTTAAAACAATAAAGTCTAACGTATAAATGTTTCAAGAAATTTTATAATTTAATGATAATTACCTGAAAAAAATTATGATGTTAATTTTATTCTTGAGTTTGTCTTATAATTAAATTAATTACCAGATTATGTTTAATGAAAATGTATCCTACGTACGGATTTATTTTATACTTAAAAACAGCAAAAGTGATGTTACAAAAGTGGTATTCCAAAAGGGAAGTTCTGGTATGGATAATTGCTTTAGTTTATTCAGTTCCTATAGGCTTACTAAGTCCGTAATTTTTGTCATAGTCCTTAAAGATCCTTAAAAATACTTAATTACGTGCAGAAATGTATAATACGAACTCTGTAATAAAGAGACACCATCAAGAACAAAGAATTTTTTTACTGTCACTGGTGTTATTTTCCACGTATTATTATTATTATTATTATTAAGTGATTTAATCACTGAAACACTGGTAATTTCGTCTAGCTTCTGTTTTTATTGGCAACATGGGCTGCTTGTACGGCTGTTTTCTTGTTTTTCATTGACAGGTTACAAAAGTGGTCATTTGTAAATAATCAACCAGTTTTCCTTAGCATGTCTTCTAATAAATTTAATTCCTCAAAGATAGGTGCACTCAGAGGCAGATTACCCGTGAGTGCTTTCTTAAATTGAAAGGTGACTAATCTTCCATAGTACATTTCATTCGAATAGCAAGAACACTCGCTGCCGGAGGAAAAGTGTCTGATTTTTACAGATTATATAATGGTTTCAGATTTTTGTTTGGAGCATTTTCCTACTTCTTTTGAAACTTAATGTTTAATCTTTTGATTTTCTTCCGTATATTTAAGAATAACTATTTATATCGGAATTTAAGGAATTTGTTTATTATTAAAGATTGGAAAGGTGTTGCTTCCAATTTACATTTGCAATGTAGAATGTGAAGAAAAATTAAATCATAGAACTTAATTCTTCGAATAAATTCCAGAATTGATTAAGCATTATTTAATTCGCAATAATAAAAGAAGGGGTTATCGTTGTTGTTGCGAAGTTTAGTTTTTCTAGATTGGCAACAAAGCCACTATTCTGCTAAGTTCAAATGTAAACAAATATGGCCGCTATGGCCAAAGAATTCTAAAAGATGTTTTTAATTAGGAATGAACTTATCTTATGAAGCACTGAAAATAGCATGCACTGCAGTTTGAGAGTCATTTCTGATTGTTTTACCATTCAGAGATTGTTACATGATTAAATAAAGAACTGTTCTTTCTAAACTTTCCGAAAATTTTTTCTTTACTTCCTTGTACGAAATAAAAGGGAAGTATTGTAATGGCGAAAAATTTCGGGTATCATATTTCAATGAAAATATCCATTTTGACAGCTATCGAATGCAATTTAACGATGTTTTTGCGTGACATCTGTACACAGAATAAAGGACTCTTTTCCCCCCAAAAAATTATGAAATTGATTTAAAATGAATTAGGAAGAGATTTTTATCGTGTCGTCTGTGCGTACGTAATCTCGCGTAACTCAAAAACGAGTAGCCTCAGAAGTTGAAGTTTTGTATATAGGACTGCTGTAACATGTAGATGTGAATCGCCTATTTTGGTTGCAATCGGCCTCCAACAAAAGTATATAAATGTATCTAAATATATATCCACTTTGTTACTCGGCTCAGTGAGCTCAGTTTCTTTATTCTTATATGTTTGTAAATTGTGCATTTTTTGCTTTAAAAATTATTGAATTATGTTGTTCTTATCTTCCGGTTGAGGTTTTTATGCCTTTTAGTTAACCTATGTTATAATTGCAGAATTATCAATGATTTAAAAGTTGTATAAGTCCGGCTAAGCCTAATTATTTTGGCCATAGTGGCCATATTTGTTTACATTTGAAACTTAGCAGAATAGTGGATTTGTTGCCAATCTAGAGAAACTAAACTTCGCAACAACAACGATAACGCCTTTTTTTATTATTCCGAATTAAATAATGCTTAATCAATTCTGGAATTTATTCGAGGAATTAAGTGTTTAAGATTTAATTCTTAATTTTGAATATAGCTGGGTGCTTGTGCATCTTTTGCCTGGACAAGTGGTCAGCTTGTCGTAGGACCCTTTGTGTTTAGTTCCCAAGCGAACTTGGTACTCATTTTATCGACTCCCTGAAGGGATGAAAGGCTGAGTCAATCTTGCCCAGCCCGAGGGTCGAACCTGGGCCTGTGGTGCTGCTGCGCGACGCGCTAACCACTGTGCCACCGGGCCTTAGAGTGCCGCTGTGGTAGACAAATATAGTGAATTTTTAAGAGTGCATTTATTATGTTGTGGTTTATGCGCTATCGACGAAGTAATTTAACTCAATCCAATAAGTTTAAATGAAATGCAAAATGCATATAATTTAATATTCCGTACAAGGAAGTCATGTGGTGTTTTTTTTTTTTTTTTTTTTTTTGAATTTCTTTATATATCATTTTAGATTATTATAGTATTCGAATAGAACATGTGGCAACGATTAGATAATTCTTTAGAAGATATAATTTTTGTCCATTCTGAGTTATACAATGAATTAGCTGTAACTCTGTTAAGTAAACCTAGCGCGAGCGTGTCGCTATGGTAAACAAATATAGTGACTTTTAAAGAGTGCATTTATTCTATTGTGGTTTATGCGCTATCGACGAAGTTTAAATGAAATGCGAGAAAAAATGCGTATAATTTAATATTCCGTGCAAGGAAGGTCATTTGGTGTACACATCAGATTTTTTTTTTAAAGCATTAAAATTAATTGTTTTACTCACTCTTTGTATTATGTAGTCTGGTATAACAGAACGCATCGATTAAAATGGTCGTTGCTAAGGGCGTTGACCATCGGGGCCCACTGCAAACAGAAACGCAATATGGAACCGTACGCACTTATCCTTCTCGCTTCTTGGACTGAAAACCTTTTGTGTTTTAGAATCGGGGTTCGATTTGTTAGGATAGAATGTATGTAGGAGTGTCACTCATTCGCTCTCTCCCTCTTTGCGATCGCAGAGTAAAAGGATCTAAAAATGATCCTGCCCGTGTTTCGTCTCCGTTTTTACTACGTATTACGAGGACCAAAGTGGGGAGGGAACGACTGCATGATTCACATCCCTATCGCTATTAATAGGTTCTTCTTGGTTTAGGCAGTTTTTCCTCTTGACTCGCGTGTGTTGCTAGCTGTGCTGCAGTATTTGGTAGATTCCCTTTCCTGATCCTCTTCCTTCTGTTTTCCTCCGCGGTTATTGAGTTTTGAAATTATTTGCGGTTTCCCATCACCTTTTCTTGGCTGTAGGTTCTTCGTTTCTGCATAAATTATTATCATATTTGTATCTGTTCCTAGAACGTAATGCATCTAAATATTTCATGCGAATCTCAAAACAGTGTAAATTTTAATGATTTAAGTTTTCTGGATAATTTTGATTGAAACTCAAACAATGAGACAATCGAAGGAATCGGTGGTGCCTTCCATTGCGTTCCGAAACTGTCAAGTTGTCTTTTTATTTACTATAAGAGGGATATATCTTGGCACCCGCATCCCTTCTTTCGTTCTGTAAGCGAGTTAGTGGAATTGCATTTTACTTACTGGTAAACTGCTTAAATAATTATTTTTCATGTGAACATTTTAATGATGAGCGTTCAGATGGACATATTATCTTCCATATTTCTGTAAACTGAAATGAAAATGTTTTAAACTTGGTTTTAGTATTTTAGAATTAATATTCCTAAGGGGTGTTTTTTTTTTTTTTTTTTTTTGTGTGTGTGTGCATATATATATATATATATATATGTGTACGCTTATACATGCGAATTCAAAGTTTGCATCTGAAATTTAAGTACGTCCTCTCATTGCAATATATCTGTAAATTTCAAATATTAACACAGAGCGTTCAAATTAATTTATTTAAAAATATGTTTAAAGCCGAAAAGTTTCAGAAAGGTGTAGATAAACCCTTTCATTATAAACTGTATTGTTCATTATAAATATTATAGAATAATTATAGAAATTAAGATGTCTAAACGCTTTTTTTCTGTTTCTTTCTGCTATCCACTTTTGTATATAATCTGAATTCCTTTATCTTCCTCGGAAGCGCATAATCTTTGAAATGCTGATTTCACCCTGATTCCGCGCAAACATAGGCTATATAGAAACTTAATTTCTGTATTTCTTTTGTTCGGTTTTGCCACTGGATGTTGATTTCATTTTTTCATATTATTATTTTCAACATATATCTTCTTGAATATATTGTATTAAAATTTAAACGTAAAATTATATTTCATTGCATTTAAAAAAAGTCCTTGATGCCTTAAACTTCCGTTTACGTGGAAATCCTTGCTTTGATTCAAAAAATAAATTTCAATTATGATCGGTAACATGTTCTTTATCTCGAATTCTACTTCGGTTAACTCAGATTGCCACGAGCATACTACCATGTCTTTAAGGTTAGTGAAAACAGATAACTTTCTTATCAGCAAGCTAAATTAAGCTGGAAATAATAACTGTTTCACTAGAGATTGTAGCCAGTTGTTAAAAAAATGCGGATTTTTTCCCCATGTTGTAAGCAATAACTGAAGGTAGAAATTAATTAAGCATGTAAATATTTTATAATTGCAAATACATCTGAAATATTAAAAGTATACAGTGGTAGTATCAGTAATTTTTAATATACTTGCATCAGCTACAATCTGATAATATAGAACTCGCTAATAAGGAAGAAAGTACACAAATAACAATTGAATAAAATCGCTGAACACTAGTGTGGTTACCAATTCAGTATATGGCAGAACAGTTTGGCTGTATAGGGTGTCTTGTTAATTCTTATTCTTATATTGATAACATACGTAAAAAAATCATTATGGTGATGTATTTCTGGTTCTCACCATGTGAAAAGTCCCCGACATAAGAAAACTTTCCCAAAACAAACATACTTTTTTGTTTTGTTTTCCAGTAATTTATCAAATGAAATTTATATTACGGTGAGGCTATTATTCTAGATGATGAAAGATACGACTAGGTGCGAAGACAGTTTAAAACCTAACTGATTAATACTGAGCATGTCAACCTCCACGTCGCCTTTCTGTTTATTGTCACTCCTGTTAAATGGTAAATGTGTCCCGTTAAAATATATATATATATATATATAAAGTTTACTTGTTGATTTTAGCTGAAGTTTAGATATAACGTCGGGATTAATATCAGAAAATAAATTGTCTGTAGTTAAGAGTTACAGTGTCAACGTATACTGTTGTGAATTTATATGTGACTTCTGTAATGACTAAGATACGATCCTTCCGATGTTCTCTGCAACGTGAGAGGTATTACCCGCAGTGTAGTTTAATTTGTTATTGCTGTTTCTAATTCATCTGATCCGAACCTGCAGCGAGATCAGGTGCACGAATGTTATCGTGGCCTCGAATTTTATCGAGGCAAAAGTTGCGGATGTTATTGGTTAAGGCTTTGGAAATATTATAGGTGACAGAACGAGTTTACCCAATTTCGCCACAGTTTTGACTAAGAATTTCCCAGAGGGCGGAACTGAAAGTCTTCTACCCCTCTCCCCTACCAGCAGCCTTCCGGGAAGACTTTCTGCTCGATGGTATTTTAAGCGTCCTCGTACCGCAAAAACACTAAACATTTACAAACATCCAAGTCTTCTGTGGAATTCGAACCATGCCTTAGCAATGGCAGCCGGCTCTCCTCTTACCATAACAAAGTTGCATAATTTAATTAAATGTACGCCATTGACATATTGTTATCTGTCAGTGTTATGTGTAATTATTGGTTTGTAATTAAATGCAACACACAATTAATCAGAGTAATATCTTGATGTAGCCCAAATCTGTGAAAAAAAAGGGCGGATTATAGTAGTTCCATTTGTTTTTCCTAATTCGTACATATTTAGTTAAGTTTGTTGTGTATTTTTAGCCACACGGATTTGATAGAGGCAATCGTCGGTAATTTCATGTAGTATAAAATCTAAAGATTATATTGGATTTTTTAATTCTGATAAAGTACACTTGGACTATCTGCTTAAGAACAGGAGCCCCTTTATCTCAGACTTTCTAATGAAAATTTATTCGTATTCACGTCCACTTAGGAAAAATTGCGAAAACCGCTACGCAGCCAGCTTGTTCGCTTTGAATCGAACTCAGGTCAAACGAAAAATGTTCATTTCTTTTATTCACTTCGCCACTGGTAGGAGATTGGAACTCTGTACCTCCCGATTGCTAGCCGGACATACTTCAAATTACACAACAAAGGCACGCGATAAGGAGGGGAGAAAATTCTGAGCAATATTATTATAATATGAGGTTTAGGCTGATTCCTTCACTAGATTAGTTAAGGTTCCGTACCTGAGCAGAGTGGGCATTTTCGTATCAACACTCGTTTTGTCGTTTGCTTTTACGTAACTATCGGTGAATCAAACATTGAAGTGGGATTAACCATAATCGTTTCAACAATGTTTATAAAGCAAAGTAAGTTCAAAATTCTAGTTACAGTATGGTGGTTTATGTGCAAAACAGGCAGAACAATCTCTAATATATTCCTTAAATAACATGAAAAACACCATTTATGGAAAGCTCCAATATCTTTTTCTAGTAGTTGCAGCACTTAAAAGTCCGATCCTTAATAGCTTAGAGTAT